>JANHFT010009592.1:5237-15554 GCA_032467955.1 Pseudoxenodon macrops
CCCAACCCTGCTCCAGCAGGACATTGTTAAAGTGAGTTTCTGTCTTTTGATCCTCCAGTCACATGACCACACTAAGCAACGCCCACAAGCAACGCCCACAGAACCAGTAGGAAAAAAATTATATTTCACCACTGGTCTTAAGTATGCGGGATGGTATTAATATTCTTCTCCAAATGACTTGCAAAATCAGTTCCCTGTTTATCTATTCAGGAATAAAAAGCATCTGTAGCCAAGCTAAAAAAAGCTATTCTTTTCCATCTGCTGGATTACTAATTTGAGTTCAACAGGTGGTTCAATGTACAAAAAGTTCAGTAATGTCACTGCCTCCCAAGAGGCTTGTAAAGATATGGTCAGGAAATCTGGGTTAAGTACTATACAACGTTTCACAGAATAAAGTGCAGAATAGTAAAACCGTCTTTTTTGTTGTTTTAAAGAAACACCTGGTTTAAACTCTGGAAATTCTATTCCAGTATTCATATAAACCAGTAATGCTGTTTGCTATTGTATATGGTATGCCTTGTATTTTCCCATGCTTAATAAGTGATCTATCTAGCATTCAAATTCTGGAGTTCCCTGAAATAGAAACACAAAATAAACAGC
The DNA here is from genome assembly GCA_032467955.1 of Pseudoxenodon macrops. NCBI lineage: Eukaryota > Metazoa > Chordata > Lepidosauria > Squamata > Pseudoxenodontidae > Pseudoxenodon > Pseudoxenodon macrops. Next base: position 5,838 of record JANHFT010009592.1, read on the forward strand.
AATGGGACATAGGCTATTGTTGAAAGCTACAGACTAAGGTCAACAAATTTAGATCTCATTGAAATCAATGATTGATTGCTAGAACCGAAATCTAAAATAGTCTCATAGCCTGTCCAGTGGCATCTGCTGCAATTCATAATGATATTAAAATTATGGCATACAAATTGTGAGGTCATTACACAAATATCTCCATTGTGTGCTTGTGTCCAAACATGTGTCACAAATACAAATGTCATGGCATTCGTATGACAATATTATTACCATTTGCCCTTCTCTTGCCCCCATGGATGCTCAGGAGCCAAATTTGATTGGTATTAAGTATTTTTCTAAAAACACATATAAAAATGGGAATGGCTCATTTCAACACATTTCTTGTTATTCTGAAAATAGTTTTTTAATTGCTTTCCAGACCCCTTTAAATGAAATGGACATCCCTCAAAGCGAAGTTAAATCTTCCTTGGCTTATTTCATTTCCACCCTTCCATGTCGTAACACAAATTTAAATCAACTTTACTAATGTCAAAAAATATTGATATATGTATACATTAGGCTAGGTTATGCCTCAATTCACTACCCACAGGATAGACATGGCTTCATCCCAGAATGTTTAATCAGATCTTCAATTCAAATTCAGACTTTAAAATAAATAAAGGAAACCAATCCAAACCAAACCACAGATACACTGAAAAAATGTTCACTATTACTTTATTTCATTTAATATCTTATCTGAAGGACTGGTGGGGAAATCTGGTTCACAGTCAATAAAGGAGAAACTTTATCATATCAAACACCTTATTTCTAAGAATGGAAAAAATGCATAAGCCTAGAGTTATCCTTTAAATCAACCTTCTGCAACTTTACTTCCAGTTGTTCAATTCTAATGCTAATTGATCCCTAGGGAACAGTAAAGGGATGATGGAAGTGATGGGACTTTAATTTTTGGACACGATATGAAGTGAGCTTACATAGCCAGACTTTTCTTCAAATATATTTTCCTAACCTGTAGCCCATGATTAAAACCTGATTACTTGTCAATAAAAAGGGTTAAAATGTCCATGACATTACTTGTTTGTGGAAAATAAAGTTAACTATTAGAAAACAAGGCATTTAATGCAGAAAACACAGAGCTAAACAAAACCTTGCATAGCATATTAATGGTGTAGATTTATCCATAACTTATTCACTGACAGAACTTCAAAACTGATCCTTTTTGTAGACTAGAATTCAAAAGCTAATGAAGTGAATGGCTTTATGTCAGGGGTGTCAAACTTGTGTTGTCATGGCAGCATCATGTGACATATAACAACTTTCCCCCCCCCCTTCGCTAAACCGGGCGTGGGTGTGGCCATTGCGTGATGCATCTGCCCTGAGGGCCACAAGTTTGACAGCCCTGCTTTATGTCATCTCTAGCAAGGTTCCTGTCCTCCCCCCCAGCAAGGCTGCTCTTTTATGCTTGCTTACATGGGAGAAACTCCTGCTACATTGAGTGGATCTATTCAGAATAGGCATGCATGGGATTAAACTGAATATTGCAATTTTCTCATTGCAAAAGATGCATTTATAATTTTTCCTGGGCCTCCAGATAGAGATTGAGAAGAATTGTTACAAAGCCATGGAATTGGTGGCATCAGCTCAAGTTTCTGAACCAGTTTTGTCTAAAATCTTTTGGATCGTTGAAAGGCAATTAATCTTGGTATGACAAATCTGCCCTCTCATTTCTGAATGTAATCACTGCAGAGAAAGAGAACTGTATTGATTCTAATGAATCAAACTTGACAATCACAAGAAGTGTCCCAATTTTATAAATAGCAACTGTCTGGGATAAAATGGCCTTCCTCTCTTTTTTAGGCATTTGAGTAACATGCATGATCTTTTATACACAAAACCTGTAATAAAAATGTGTTATATATTATATAATATATATAATAGTATATAACAAACATAATATATAGATACCATGTTTCCCCGAAAATAAGACCCTATCTTATATTTTTTGAACCCCATAATAAGCACTTGGCCTTATTTTCAGGATGTCTTATTATTTTGGGGTGCGTGGAAAAAGACGAGGCTCCTCTAGCCATCTTACCTGATTTCTAGCTCTCTCTCCCTGACCCTAACCAGAGGAAATGGTGGGGAACAGCTGTGCATGCGTTTAAATATTTGGGGGGAGGGGCTTATATTGGGGATGTCTTATTTTCAGGGAAACACTGCATATTGTATACTATATATGTGTATATAATATATATGTGTATAGGGTATGTATATGTGTGTATATACATATACATTATACATATTCTGGTAGATCTTTTTTTTAAAGTTGAAACAGGAGTTTCTACCTCTCTTTCTAGATGCTTCATTGCATTACAACACAAATTCCTTACATCTTCCCTAGAACTAAAAACAACTTTAAGGATTATTTTCACAAAAATTATTTTAAATGGATGGGTCTTTTCTAATCGTCCTAGGTGTCTGGACTGTTGCTATTGCAATTGGTGAGGCTTTTCCCCTTCATTATAAAGTATATTATTATCTGTTAGCATGCAGTGCAATCCAACTCTTCTTTCCATTTCCATGCTTAAAAGTAAGAGGTTTTTTTTAAATATTAGCTTCACCAATCATTATATCTGTCTGACTGAATGAATGTGTGTATTGTATGTGTGTCTTTGTGTATGTCCATGCACATATATTCTTTTTTAGGGACACTTCTTAGTGTTAGGACACCTTTTAGGATTATATTTTTGTTATTGGAGGCATCAAGAACAGTAATAACACACCAAACAGTGTGGTTTTTTTAATGTGTGTACATATTTTTGTCCATATTTGTAAGGCGAAAATGTGTAAAATCTATTTTAGGGGTTAAGTTACCATTATCCTCTATTTCGCACATACAAATGACAGAAAACCATGCCAGCTTTAGACAGCGCAGGCCACACAACTTGGGAAATGAGGCTTGCAGATCTTTGCAGCTTTGAGACAATTGGCTTTCCAGTGATTTCTCGTGTAGCTCCTTTTAAAATTTATTTTGCTTCAAAACTTTATTACAGGAAAGAGAGGGCAAATAATGTTCTCTTCAGAACAAATACAAAACAAACTTTGCATAAGCAGAACTTCTTAAATAGAGTTTTGATTCTGGGACCAAATCTTTTCAAGGAAGATAGCATTCACTTTCTATACCAGGCACTGCTTATTCAGAATTGCAGCTTTTACAATAAGATTGCTTTCCTAGCTGTGCTTTATATTGGAATATAATAGGATAACTGTGGCGTAAATTCATTATGGATTGAAGTCTCTATTAGAGGCACAGTTTTTGGTTGAAAAGAAGGGTGATAAGAATAATTACCAGACAGACTAAGTCCTATCGCACTTCTGCGGGCAAAAAAGATTTACAGTATCTGATCTTCGGGAGTGGTACGAAACTCTGTGGCGATTACTCCAACTGTTTGTTTCACAATTGGTTTGTTGAAAGTTTGCTGTGTTTGGCACAAAGGATTTAATTCTAAATTTTACTGCAGATGTTCTGTTCAGATCCCTTCACCTTTTCTTTCTTTTTGCCTATTATATGAGACCAGGATTCTCATTAAATTCATGATGAGATTTCCAGTGAATATGGCTTTGATTCTGTGCAAATATGTTTATGCTGCTAGATAAATGCTATTTCTGTATAGAAAATCAAGATAGTTAAAATGCTATCATAAATCTTTAATGAAAGTCAAAGCATGTATAATGACAGTCACTAGAGGGAGATAGCTTGGCAAATAGTATCTCCTTGACCTCAGCAGGTAAAATTACAGAATTTTATAGCATAAGAGCTGAGCATAAGCCACTATTCTGGGGACTGTTTATAAAGGAGAGCAGAAAAACAATATTTTTGAATTGAGGTGAATTTACTGGTTCTACACCCTATGGATTAAAGTGTAAATTAAAGTTTAAAAAAAACATAAGCAATGGGAAGAGAGAGAAAAATTGCATAAAGCAAAAACAGAAAGGGAATGACAGTGCATTAAAAACAATCATTATTTAGATTAAAAATTAAAGAGCTTTGCCACCTGTCAAACCATAAACAGCTGTGGCTGCAATGGCCACACTTACATAGCACACAGCCATATCTCTCCTTCCAACCTGAAACCCTACCAACCTACCATCCTTCTAACACAATCCTAAACGTGCAGTGAACAGAGTATTCCATTTTGGAAATGTTCTTGTGGAAATGGCAGAGTAAAATAATACAGCAAGTTCAGAATGTCTGTTTTTGTACTTGGTCGACAAAGCAGAAGATAGAAGAAATCTTGATGCTGTCTTAGCTAACAATTGGATCATTCTTGTTCTGAGACTGCACCCATTGCTTCTTGTTTATTCCACAAAAGCTTTTATAATGCCTTACTATGTATTTAAAAGAAGGCGATAACAGAGAATGAGTTGGCTGGATGGAGTCACTGAAGCTGTAGGCGTGAGCTTAAATGGACTCCAGAGGATGATAGAGAAACAGGAAGGCCTGGAGGAACGTTGTCCATGGGGTTGCAATGGGTCGGACATGACTTTGCAACTAACAACAAATATATTTAATACTTAAAAGCAATATATCTATTGGAAACTATTAAATCTGAGATCTATCTTTAGTTTTCATGATTTTTCAAATGAAAATAGGAACAAAAATCCATGGTACTGTTCCTTTATTTCATAATCTTTTTTCTATTCTATTTCACATGTGGTAAGCCTTTTAATCACTTCCTATGGATTTTTCAGTTGTGGTCTTCTTTAGTATAGGTCTGTGTATACTTAAAACTACAATGGCAGGACTGTCTCTTTGGTGCAGTTGGCTTATTGAGTGTGGAATAGAGAGGACCAAATCAAGTCTTGATTAGCACCAGCCCTTCTGTAGAATCCTTGGTGCTCTTTGACTTGGCTGTTTTCTTGCAGATGTTTAATTAGCCAATTAGGAAATATGAGTGATAGCTAGTTGGGTAATTAAATGTCTGCAAGCAAACAAGAGAGCACCAAGGATTCCATAGTTCAGCCCTGAACTACACATATTTTGTTCTCTGTGGAAGCTCTTTCTCATGCTTCTCTCTTTCTTAGGAGTATAATTTACTTTTTCATTTACTTTTTCTTAATGGTATTCCTAGTGATATTTCCTTTCTTTGGATAACATGATCACTTATTCCTTTAGACCAGGGATATCAAACTCACAGCCTATGGGCCAGACGCATCACATTTTGGCCATGCCCACATCCGGTTTAGCAAAGGGGGAAAAAGTCCCAATATGTCACGTGACGATGACATGAGTTTGACACCCCTGCTTTAGACAGAACATCTACAGATTATGGTAAAGAAAGTCAAGATGATAGCCATAACTGTGTGTTTCAATTTCTGCTATTTGTTTATCTGCATCTCATAACACAAAGCAAATAAACAACAACCACAATTTCAAGCATCATGTCATGACTGTCATACTGGCTTTTTGATTATATCATGTGGACATTCCTGCCTCTACAACTAACCAAGATTTACAGGTCAATATATTTATTAATCTTATTTATTCATTAATCAAATTTATATAGCTGCCCATCACATCCAAGACAACTCTGGGCAGCACACAACAAATCCCACATGTGATTAACTCATTCATTCAGACTCATCTACACTGCTCAAGTCTTTTAATAGTATCTAATGAAGGTTTTAAGGTGATTTTAACTTAATAATGACATGTAAATTAAATCAATTAGTTTAATTTCATTTCCTTAGTTAGCAATTTTTGGAGATTTTGTGGAAAAACAATGATATCAATTATCTCATGTATAGGATAGGGAGACAACTTTTCCTGAAGTGGTATGAAGGCTATGACATGACATGAATATTGACACAGAAAGGTCAACTGCTAGTTGAATGGTGTCACTGGCTTCTGTCCATTTCAAATGCAGCATTTTTCTTCTTTTTAATTTTTCAGCCCTGAAACGTACATTGGGTTTAATCTCCGTGCAATTAATAGCTTGCAAAATAGGTCAGCAATGTTAAAGCATCTTTAGAACTCACTGTCTGCTGAATACAACACATTTTCTTGAATGATATCTTTCTTAACCCATTATAATCTTTCAACATTTGAACTATATATAAATGGTATTGGTTTTTAATTAAATTCAAATATGTCAGATCTTATTTAGGATGTTGTAAAGAGACACATTTAATTCTTTCTTAGACAGAAGTGTAAGAACACAGGCACAGACACACATGTACAATTTTATAATTTCATTCTTAATACTTGACATTAATTTTTTTGAGATTTTCTAAAAGACATAATCGGAAAAGTTTTTAATTGAAAGATAGGCTTTGTTTTGTGATTTATTTCAAATAACAACATGAATGCCAGAAATCATATGGCCTTCGTGGCATAAATTTAATATCTGACAACACACTATGATGCTTGGTCACATGTTTAATTTTCTCTTGCAGTCATCAAAAATCGCTTTCATTAGACAATGCAGATTAACACAGATGGCAGACTTGTAGTAGTATCTCAGCTAACTTATTTGCAACAGTATGTTTTTCTCATTAAACTGGGGTTTTAACATTTACTATTGTAATTCCATTTAATTAACTACTTTATTTTATTACATTCCTAAACTTTATGGACATTTAGAATACATTAAAGAAACAATGGATTCTCAAGCAATCCCTGGGATCCTATATGTTAGGGAAAGTATCTGAAATTCTATAATATTATGGATTAAAAGGTAAAGGTTCCCCTTGCACATATGTGCTAGTCGTTCCCGACTCTAGGGGGTGGTGCTCATCTCAGTTTCAAAGCTGAAGAGCCAGTGTTGTCCAAAGACGTCTCCGTGGTCTTGTCACCGGCATGACTAAATGCAGAAGGCACATGGAACACTGTTACCTTCCCACCAAAGGTGGTCCCTATTTTCCTACTTGCATTTTTACATGCTTTAGAACTGCTAGGGTGGCAGAAGCTGGGACAAGTAACAGGAGCTCACTCTGTTATATGGCACTAGGGATTTGAACAGCCGAACTGCCAACCTTTCTGATTGACAAGCTCAGCATCTTAGCCACTGACCCACTGTGTCCCTAATATTATGGATTACCTATCCTTTATTCAATAAAACCTAGAAGTTGGATAATTAACTCTCAACAACCACATATAGTAGATTTTCTCCATGATGATCTATACCTAACTTTTCAATCTTAAAGTTCAGACTTGTTTTGGACAGGGATTTGGACTTTAGATTCTTTTAGCCTCAAATCAACATTATATGGTGTTAAAAAACCTGACCCTGAATTCTACCTTTGGTGATTCTTCCTTCAGATCTGTTGGTGAGGAGGACAGAGAAGAAGGAGGAACTTTGATCTGCTTGTTTGTTGCTTAATGACTTCAATTCTCTTTTTGCTCATTTTACATTTGATTTTTCCCATCAGCCATCAGTTCAAACAATGATAGCTGTTAATTTCGTGAACATAAAAACATACTTGTGACATATTTCCCCTGATATCTGTTTGTGCTCTCAGTTTTGCTTAATACATTTGTGTCCTGCAAGTGTTTTTCTCCTAACACAATAGTAGTTATTTTTCACTTTTGAACTGCAGCACAGTATTTTGAGAAGTCCAGATTTCAAATAACTGTTTTATCCTGGGTATCTGTTTCAAAGGTCATGCAATTTCCCTCCTAGATATACTGTAACTGAACTTCTTTTCCTTAACAATAGTTCCTTAACTACATGGCATATTCATAACAAATTCTAAATTACAATCAATGGAACTAAAATTTTGATTTGTGGGTTTATGGATATTCATTCATTCACTCACTCATTCACTCACTCACTCATTCATTCATTCATTCATTCATTCATTCATTCATATATTTGTTTGAGAGAAATGATGTTTTAAGGTCACACATTTCCAGTCAGGTTAGAATGTTATATATCTTGATAAATGAGTATCACTATGCATGTTGCACCATTTTGACTTCAAAACAAAGCATTATTTACTTGCATAAGTAAAACCAACATATTCTCAACTGAATTATAGGAAATGTAACAGGTGACATTAAATTTAAAGCTGAACAATCTGCATTTCACAGTTGTATTCTCTTATTATTCAAAGCCTTTCTTTCCAAAGTGGTTTTATTCTTAAATGTATACTGACAAGAAGGATCGTGTAAATTTATTCAGGCTACATAATGTAATAGTATCAGGCAGGCAGGCAGGCAGGCAGGCAGGCAGGAGGCAGGCAGGCACCCATATTTGGATTGACTAGAGAACTGAAGGTAGGGCTGCACAAACAGAAATGATCCATATAAATTAGCTGAAACTTATTTAGGCTAGGAGGAGATAAAATTCAGAATCAGAATAGAGCTGGACGGGACCTTACAGGTCTTCAGGTCCAGCCCCTTGCTCAAGCCCTATCATTTCAGACAAGTGACTGTCCAGTCTCTTCTTAAAAACTTCCAGTGATAAAGCACCCACCTACTGCAGTCAGCTAGCCTGCAGTACTGCATTCTAACCACTGCACACCATTGCTTTATGGTTAATTGTCCTCACTTCTCCTTAATTCCAGGTTGCTTCTTTCCTTGATTAGATTCCATTCACTGTTTCTTGTCTGCCTTCTAGTGGTTTTGAAAATACATTGATCCCCTCCTCTTTGTGGCAGCCTTTCAAATATTGGAATACTGTTATCTTGCCTGCCCTCTTTCTTCTTTTCACTAGACTGGCCATACCCAATTCTTGCAACCATTCTTCATATGTTTTAATCTCCAGGCCTTTAATCACCTTAGTTGTTCTTCATTCATGATAAATGGATGTACTGAAGCTTTTGACTTGAACAAACCTTGAATGTGGCTTCAAAGTAATTGTAACTTTGTGCTAAAGATAGGTTAGCCTAACATTCAACTCATTATAAGAAATTGGTTTTTGCCTAAACATTTTAGAAACTTTGGGATTGAGTATGCAAGACAATTCCATCTTGATGTTGCAGATGGGCTTCAGGAGTTTTAGAAGCCAAGCTCATTTGTTTGTGACAACTTACCCTTTAGCCTGTATTTTCACAACAAGTGTTTGACGTAGACAGATGCTTATGCAAAGGGGATATGTATATCTAGTTGACAAATATTTCTTCATACTAAAATGAGGCTGGAACATATTGCATTGGCTCTGTGGTTAAGGCCAGGCTGATTCACCCTTATTGCTTGACCTGATTTGTTAAGATATGTAATTCCTAGTCAGAGGAAGAAAAATTGTCCAGATTGTCTGCTCACTTGTATATTTATAAAATAATATGATCTCAAACTAAAATTATTCCAAGACCTGGATTCTTGGAGTTGATGAGTATTTAATCGCTATGTAGTGATGTTCTTTGGTTACATTACATATTGCTTACCTTGCTCTTAGGACCGAATCCCAAGTGGCTGGTTGCAACGCATGGCTTGCTTCAACTTTTTTAAAGCTAAAAAGAAAACCCCGGAAGAATCAGTTACTCACCAAGGAGATGGATTGCATTGCAGTCTACAATCCATCTCATTGGTGAGCAACTGATTCTGCCTGCTTTCCTTCAATTGGGTAAGTAACTGGGGGGGGGTGTCTTTGCTTTAAAAAAATAGTAAATTGGGTTTATTTTCTTCGGCTTTTTTTACACATAGCCATTTAAAATTTAGAAAGTTTTAAATTTAGCTGCTTTTATCTAAACATATAAATAAAATATGGAATGTTGTGTGCTTTT
>JANHFT010009596.1:0-15695 GCA_032467955.1 Pseudoxenodon macrops
CGTGAAAACCTCAAAAAACAAATATATATATATATATATATATACACTTATATATACACATATATACATATATATTATACATATACATATACATTCACTTTTCCGTTGATTAAGTTATTTTTCAGGATACGTTGTCATCAGAAAAAAACAACTTAATCAAAGGAAAAGTCTGATTAAAAAAATGTTCACAAGAAGAGGTTAGTACACATTCTTCCAATTTAATTCCACTGAAATGTGGTGCTTTTCAGTGGAATTAATGTTACTAATGAAGGCCTATCTCTAAAAGAATGGTGGTTAACTGGTCTGATATACATTTTTAAACAATTGCCATTATCCATTTAGATTCTGAAATAGTTGGCATTGTTTAATTGACATTTATTTGTTTGTTTGTTTGTTTGTTTGTTTGTTTGTTTGTTTATTAAATGATGGCATCCTTTTATGATTATCAGTTATTGGAAAACAAAAACAACTCGAGTGAATAGGCTGTAGCCAATATAAATCTCATAAATATGTTTCTGGTTGACTATCCCTAGAAACTGAATGCAAGTAATTACTGCTGTAAGCTAGAAAAAAATCCCTTATTCCACTTCCTTTCAGAGGAAGAGTAGAGATACAGCACTTATTTATATTTCCAAAAGAACTTGAAATGATATTGCTTAAACTTGTCAACCGTAACTAAATGTTGGTGTGATTTTCCATTTGATTTTAGATGATTTTATAAAGTAGGACTGATACCACAAAGCCTTTTCATTCCACTCTCACCTTGCACAAAATCAAAGAAAACATGGGTTGAAAATATTCAGCCCCATCCCTTGTATTGACTGTTATCATCATAAAGAGAGACAGTTTGATCTGGTGGTTAAGGTATCAGGCTAAAAACTGAAAAACCATGAATTCTACTGCTGACTAAGGCACAAAGCCAGATGGGCGATCTTGTTCCAGTCACTTTCCAAAGGCCTGGAATTGTGCAGTGATTCTCCAAGAATTGGATACAATTGAACAGAATTAAAATCGTGAAAAGGATTTTTGTAGATAGGAAGATTAAATTGAAGCACCAACCCAGAAGAAGTTCCAATTCCTGCTTTAGGGAGATACTGTTTGCATTTGTGTGTCATCCAAGCAAATACAAATATTACCTTGCTATGTGTTTCCTTCTTCAGTATTTATCACACTTTGTTCTTTATATATCCAATAATGTTATTTTCTGTTCCTGCTACAGTATAAAGCAAATAGACTTGCATATTAATGAATATGTCTTTCAATTAATACATGAAACAAATATTGTATTTTTTAAGAGATGATAAATATAATGAGGAATAGAAAATAAATTATTGCAAACTGAGTCATATAAGAGAAGATGTTCTGTTCATTCTTAAATGATATGATTCACTCATTAAGGCACTTCTTTACCAATGATATCAATTATAATCCCATTTTAAAAAATAGAATTATCTAATCCATGAGAAATATTTGCTTTTGGTTTGTTATTCCATTTCTTTATTAATATAAATTGTATTGCTTAGTTCATTGTTAAGAAGATTTACCCATGATGGCGAACCTATGGCACGGGTGCCACAGATGGCACGTGGAGCCATATCTGAAGGCACGCAAGGCATTGCCTTTGCCAGCTCCAGTGTGCATGCACACATTGACCAGCTCATTTTCAACCTTCCAGAGGGCGGGAGGAGGGCGTTTTCACCCTCCCCAGGCTTCAGAAAAGCCTCCAGAGCCTGTGGATGGTGAAAAATGGATGCAACGGGCTTACCAGAAGTTCCGAAATGAACTTCCGCTAGGCCCGTTGGACCATTTTTCGCCCTCCCCAGGCTTCAGGAAAGCCTCCTGAAGCCTTAGAAGGCCAACAATGGACCTAGTAGGATGTTTCAGTGAGAGGCCTGCGTGCCTGTGCGGGGGGGGGAGCACTGGGGGGAGTTGTGTGCACATGCGCTTGGGGGAGGACATTGAATTATGGGTGTGGACACACATGTATGCGATGCCCCCACCCTCCCCCTGCTTTTGGCACGCGATGGCAAAAAGGTTTTCCATCACTGAGATATACTATTGATCTGACCTAGTGGCTGTTGAAATTTCCTGAAAATCTATTAAAAATTAAAGTATTAAATATGAAAAGGAGCATGATTCAGTTGAAAAATAATTCCCAAAGTGACTTAGAATAAAAATGCACACAAAGCTGTAATATTTGTTTTGACACATATATCCACTGCACATGTAATCCAGAATCTTTCTGGAAGGTGTAGATGTAGAAGGCCAACTGATACAAGCAACACCTGCATTGTTAATATATGCTTATGTATTATAGTTATGTATGCTTGCAGATATCCAGTGATTAAAATCATCAATGGAATGAATTTTCCTGCATAACTTTATGAGACAAAAGAGAAAGAGATGTTCTTAATCTCAGACTGTTGTATTCTTGATTATTAATACTCAAATTTCTGAAGTAATTTAACATAGAGTTTAGAACCAATGTAACTGGGAAAAATATAAATAAAATAGATGGAAAAATAAATGCTACATTTGTCTCTGGGGACTGAAACGCTACTCATATAATTTGATTTTTTTAATAGTAAGATCTAATTAGAACTACAAGCATTTGCATATATTATCATCTATTCAATTTTCTCACAAAATAGCTGTGCGGAGTTGCACACTTTAATATACTGGCTTCTTACTGGTAGCTTGGATTTTCATATATTAATAAAATTTATTAAATATATTAATAGTTATTCCTTTTATGCATCTATATCTCTATTTTGTGTGCAGTACACAAAATTAATGATATTTCCATACTACAATTTTCTTACTCAGAATACATTGGATATGTTTTGACTATATGTAATAAAAAGGAAAATTGAGTTTTTACCTGTGAGGCCTAATTTGTTAGTAATTCTCATATAGTACTGAGAAGAGCTAGTGTCTTCAATTAAGCTTTTATTCTGAAGAATGCATGTTGGTATGTGTAATGTGAGGTGCTATATTCAGCATTGCTTCCTACTGACAAAAATAAATCAATTTCAGACTAGAAAAAGGAAAGCAACTCAGACAAAGTACTAACCAAGAGATTATTTCAAATGCAATTCTATTGAAATGCAATTTGTACTATATGCAATAAAAATCTACCTTTACCTCAAGGATCTCTTCAGTAAGGGTGGGGTGGGGAACTGTTTCTTTCTTTGTTTGGTTTGTTGGTGCCATGAGGAAAACATTTTTAGATAGGCTCAAGAATTTGACTTCTTTCCAAAAGAAAAGCTCATTGTATCATCACAATCGAGTTCTTGCATAAAGCATTCAGGTTTTCCAAGAGCAAGAAAATACCTTTTGATAATGACAGTTGAAGACACAATTCATAAAATCACAGAAGTTTAGAAGTGGAAGGTATCTTAGATGTCCCTCTTTCCAACTTTTTATTCATTCTAGCAGCTACTAGTAAATCTGTCTGGTCATCAGGAGCCCTGGTGGCATTGTGGTTAGAATGCAGTATTGCAGGCTAATTCTGCCTATAGCCAGGAGTTTGATCCTGACCAGCTGGAGGTTGACTCAGCCTTCCAACCTTCAGAGGTCGGTAAAATGAGGACCTAGATTGTTGAGGGCAATATACTGTCTTTTAAATAGTTTAGAGAGGACTATAAAGCATTATGAAGATAATCCAGCCTCTATTTCAAGACCTCTAGTGGAAAAACTCACCACTTCTTTTAGGCAATAACACCATTAACATAACTTAAGTGAACCCAATGCCATCTTTATTTAATTACTTGAAAGATAAGCATTTTGTCTTTTCTTTAAAAGGAAGTATGAGTAGCAAACAAAGGCAATTCCTGATCAAGTTCACTCTACAGCTTGGCAACAATGCAGCAAAATGTCCTTTTCTACTTGCTAGAGATACAAAGTTCTGGCAGTAGAAGTATTTTCAGAAGAACTCCTGCAGATCTTAATAGAGAAGTGTTGAACATTTTCTCTTTAGAGCATGAATTGTGCTACATATTTCTTCCCAGCCTAGCATGAGATCTAACAAGTTTATTTGCATCAGCAATCAATAGGAAAAGGTAAGTGAACAAAAAAACATGAACCATGCTGATCTGTAACTATAAACTGTGTGGGCCATTTGTAAATCTGGATCTGGTAATGTTTTACGCAGTATACCGTAATTGTGCATTGCCTTATCACAATGCTTCTTGAGATCGAAAGGGTTTCATATATGTACTCAGCATGCTTCCACGCTCACCATTTCCATTTAGTCCTTCTAAAGACGTTGAAGCTGACCTGCCATTGTTTCTCAGCCATTGACCTTGAAATAGAATTTAAATGCTACCACTAATGGAAACTAGGAAAGTTTCCACCAGTGGGTTATTTGAAGTGGGATGAGATGAAAAATACTGCTGTGAAGTTCTGCAGACCTCAACACTTAAAACAAAACACTTTTATTGCCATTTCTCATAACAGAAGTGATCAAAGGACGACTGAGTTTTAGACTGCCATTTATGAGACCAGGCTGTGATCTAAAGGGAATTCCAACCTATCAATTAAAAAAAAACTTCTTAAAAAGGAAACAAAATTAATCCAAACCCCAATTTGGAAATGTGCCAAGAATTTGGGGGTGGAGATAAAAGAAGGAAAGCTGTGCAATGGAATAAAAGGAATCATGTAATGGTTTTCAAACTCTCACAAGAAATCATATTGGTAATTTTAATGGTCTTTCTAATTGTTATTCAGTTACTAAGTCATGTCTGACTCTTTGATACCCCATGGGGCCATGTGCACTGGGAGCAGGGATGGATTGTGAATCATTTTTCTGGCAGTTCGCTCAGGGTTGCATCTTACGCACGCGCACAAAGTGTGAAAGTGCGCAGCAATCAAAAAAATTCTGCTTGCGCAAAAACAAAATCCAAAATGGCAGCACCCACGGTGACACTGAAGGAACCGGCTCCATAACATTATTGCCGAGTTACTACCAGTTCTAAAGAATCAGTTAGAACCAGTAGGAACCGACCTCTGACTGGGAGGGCCTGGACTCCACTGTTTCCTAGAATTTGCCCAATTCATGTTCATTGCACTGATGACACTATCTCATCCTCTGCCGTCTTCTTCTCTTTTTCCCTTCAATCTTTCCCAACATCAGGGTCTTTTCCAGTGATGATCTTTTAGTATCCTCACTGTTCAAACGAATATTTGAAATTATTCTGATTTTAAACATGCTACTTTATAATTATTATTGATTGCTGCCAGACTATGTCATCTATATTTAGAAAATATAAATTTTAGATAACAAAATACATATTTAGCTTTCACACATCACATTTTCATTTCACAGTTACCTTTGCAAAAAAGCTGCAATATAATCTCAAATCAAGAGTCTAATTGTACCAAACAATTTTTGTTTTGTTTTTAATCTGTAAAGATTGGAACTGTTATATATTCTTTCTTTTCTAACATTTCTTTTCTAACATCTGGAGTAGGAAATATCTTGATATAAACATCTTGTTTTTCTTTGGAACAGTTTCTGGTTTTTGTCCAACTTTTTATCTCTTGCATACCAGCTTCCAGGTATCTGTCTCCTGACAGTAGAGATGTTTAAAGGATTAATAGCTTGATTGGCAGGTTGGCTCACATTACTGTTCTGTTCATGAAGAGATCTTCCTTTAGATTTTTTTTAACAACAGGCAATTTTTGAAAAAAACGCACACAGAGAGAAACAAAACCTGCCTCCCTTGTCAAAGTATTCAACTAAACATAACTTCAAAATATAATTTGATCTTGGATGGCTTTTATTTTGGGCCTGAGCCTTAGAAGTACTACACAAGAAAAAAAATGTTTAGTTCTCTTATCTAACAGAATCTTGAGAGATATCAAGCTGTGTAACACAAAAGAAAAAATGCTGGTAGCCGAAAACTTTTCCTCATTATTTGTTCCTAGGTATGTGCAAAAAATAAAAGAGAGGACGAGAAAAAGGGAAAAATAATATAGCTTTTTGGAATACAAGAATTTAACTATTGTGATCATTGATGCCATGTTGGTTGTAACTAGCTTCGTTCTTTATTTCAAAAGCATGTTCCTCTTTTTTTGTTTCATTCTCGCTGTCCTAAAATTATCATCCTTGTAAAATCTATTTTTCTTATTTCTTGTTCTTGTAACCACCATTATTCCTGTCTATTTCTTATCAGGTGATTTCTCTCCCCCCTCCAAAATCCTCCTTCATTGCTTCAAGCACAAAATTTTGGGACCAATAAAGGAAATGTTCATAAACTTCCACTTCTCTAGCTGGATGGACTCAAAACTTTATTGTAGCAACAAAAACATAAAATGAGAAATGGATGGAAAAATCTTGTGTTAAAAAAAGAGAGAGTGATTAACAGAGTATTACTCATAGAAACCCACATGGGGAAAAATGGCCAAATCTTCAAGCTGGCATTAGAAAAAAACCAAGGATCATGATAAATTGCTATATGCTTAATTGATTATAGGAAAAGAAAAGAAAAGAAAAATGTTTGCGTTGATAATGCTAAACTGTGGAATATGCTCAAGAAAATGGAAATCCCTGAATATCTCCTTATCTTCATGAGAAACTTATATACAAGTCGGGAATCCACTATACATACAGAACATGATGAAACAGACTTACTTCAGGTTGGTAATAGAATGTAACAAGGTTGTATATTCTCCCCTTATTTATTCAACATAAATGCTAAATATATATTAGGGGAAGCTGGATTTGGAAAATGAACATTATTTTAAAATTGGAAAAATAACAATAACCTGCACTATTCTGATAACACTATGATAGCCAAATATGCAAAGGATCTGCAAGCCCTAGTACTAAAAGTCAGCATGCTGAAGGGGGAGAAAGGGACTGAAATTAAATATAAAGACCAAACTAATGACAATAAGTAGAACAACCAGACTTAGAACTGATTGTTCTACCAGTAAGTGATTGATTTAGCTTCTACCTTTTAGGATCAATTATCAAGAGTAAAAGAACACACAGTCAAGAAATATGCCACAGACTAGCAATTGCAAAATAGCAATAGCACTTAGATTTATATACTGTTTCACAGTGCTTTCATAGCCCTCTCTAAGTGGTTTACAGAGTCAGCATATTGCCCCCAACAATCTGGATCCTCATTTTACCCACCTCAGAAGGATAGAAGGCTGAGTCAACCTTCAGCCTGCTGAGATTCAATCTGCCAAATTGCAGTCAGCCGGCAGTCAGCAGAAGTAGTCTGCAGTACTGCCTTCTAACCACTGCACCACTACAGCTGTTATGAATAATCATGAAGTACATCTATTGTACACTTACAAAGGTCAAAATCATGGAAGCCATGGTATTTTTTGTGACATTCTATGCAAGTGAATGTTAGTCATCAAAGAATCAAGATAGGAAGAGTATTGACACTTTTGATGTTGTAGAAGATTCCTGAGAATGTCATGGATAGCCCCCAAAAATAATATATGAGTTATTGAAAAAATCAACCCACAGTTCTTACTCAGCACAAATGAGCAAAGTCAAATGATCCTACTTTGGACATATTATGAGAAGACCTAGCTCTCTGGAAAAAAAACCTCTTATGCTGGGAAAGGTAGAAGGAAAGAGAAGAGGATTATCAGTAGTGAGATAAATGGACTCAATTACAGTGGTGATGAGTGCACCACTGGAAGACTTGAAAAACCAGGTTAGGAATAAATCATCACAGAGAAGCTATGTGGTTGCTGAGACAAAAAAAATGACTTGATAGCTCATCAATTTATCAATCATCTCATAAAAAATGAAAAACAAAGTGAAACAGTGTCTCTAATGCTTGATAAGTTGGGTAATTATATTATTGTGGAAAAATTGCAAAGCATTTAGTTGAAATAGAATATTGTGGGTTTTTTCCTGAAATCTTCCTACCTCAACACTTTTCAATCAAGATGCTATATGGTGACCAGTTTAACTTTGTCAAATTGTTTTGAAATGAAATGATCTCAGAAACCAAACAATGATAACATGAAATCAGAATTGAATAGCAGCAAAGAACTGCAAAAATAATTGGAACTATTACATTTGTAATTGATAACATATTTTTAAAAATCTCTTAATGTCACATATGAGTAAGACATTAAGTTTTAATTGCAATTAAAACCAAATTATCAGAGGAAAGAAGGAAGATGTAGTTTTTATTATGTAGGAAAATTAAGTACCAGTAATCTGTGTATGCAACATGCTAGTTTAACATCTATAGTGAAACTGGTAAAAGATCCAATCAGAATCAAGTATATAATCAACTTCAGAATTTCTTTGGGGCTTCAGAATAACAGTTGGAAGGGACCTTGGAGGTCTTCTAGTCAAACCCCCTGCTTAGGCATGAAACCCTACACCACTTCAGACAAATGGTTATCCAATATCTTCTTTAAAACTTATAACCATTTGTTTAGTGACTGTTCAAAGTTACAACAGCACGGAAAAAAGTGATTTATGACTGCACACTTACAACTGTTGTAGCATCTCCATGGTCATGTGACAAAAATCCATATGGTTCGCAACTGGCATGTACTTATGCCTGCCCAGGGATTATGTAATCACCATTTCTGAACTTCCCAGTCAGATTCCAACAAGCAAAATCAATCTGGGAAGCTAGACTCACTTAACAACCACATGATTAACTTAATAAGTGCAATGATTCACTTAACAACTGTGGCAAAAAAGGTTGCAAAATGGGTTACAGCTCCCTTAACAACTGTGTTGCTTAGCAATGGAAATTTTGGGCTCAATTGTGATTGTAAATTGAGGACTATCTGTATAATAAAATTAAGGATGTTTTTATGTTTAAACTGAACACTGTGAGCCAAACTAGCAATAGTCGAAATTCCTAATCTTTTGTGGAAGGTAGCATTTTGTATGAAATAGTCATAAAAAGAAGTTTAAAAGAATTTTATTTTTGTGTGGGAGAAAATACCTGATTTCACAGTAGATGAATCAATGATGAGGTATATTTCTTTGCAAGTGATTGACAGTACATTTTCTATTTGTATATAACTTTAAAGAGAAAGTAATATCCAAGCACTTCTACAGTAATATAGTTTCTTTTGGATTTTACAGAACAATATCAGTCATCTTTTGTCCAAGGAAAAACAGTGTTTAATCTTGACAGAAATGAATTACTTGATATAGGACAGCTGCATTTTGCCTGATACTTGTTGGTAGCTTTCCCTGGAAGATGAGGAACTAACAACTAGATTTCATCAAAATCTGAGATTGAAGGAAATGAAATCTTAGACATGAAAACAGTAATGCCTCTGAAATGTGTTGAACAAACACAAAGCCCTTCTGGGTGACAATTCAATGTTAAAATAATTTGCCTATTGCTAACTAGGCTAGCAATTAGTTTATTATAATATCCATAATAAATATCAAATATTTTAACATGTTAAAACACATCAATAAATCCTTGCAATTGCTATTGAAGTTTTAAATTAATCCAGATACTCTGTGTAATATTATTTATGCCTAATACATTACTGCTAATTAAATAGCATTCCTTACATTTAGCACGCACTTAGCATCCAACACATTCAATTGTATGAATTCTCTTTCCCTTTTATTGCCTGAAAACTAATGCTGTGTCAAAATCTGCCTTCAGTTTCCTAATCAGATTTATGGAAACATCTTCCTTCACAACAGATTCTTAGCAATTTCTTTGTTTTTTTAAAGCACTCCTTCTTTGTTTAGTTAGTTAGATGATAGTTAGATATAGACAAGTAGCCATATATGTGCATATACAAATATATCTTGGAATGTGTGTGTGTGTATGAACCTAATTTGGAGTTTGATTTGACAGTTTTTGAGGTAGCAAAGGGTGGCATAGATGAGCGATAACTTGAGAAGGAGGGAGAATAAGAATAACAATGTGTCCTTAATTGAAGAATTTCTGTGTTCTTTTAAGGTTGTCTCTGTGTGTATGACTGCCTGAGAAAAAAAGAAATAGAGAGAAGTGCGGGGGAGACACCAATGACAGAATACAAGCTATTTTACTTGGTAGCTGCCTCATTGTGTGAATGCCATTGCCACTTGGAGCTCTATAAATGGAATTTTCAGACTCTATTCACATAACTGAGATTTGAGACAAGCTTTGTGGCTTGAGGCCTAATCTATACTAAGGATAAATGATAGGCTCAACTGGATAGCTTCTTAGTCAACAAAGCATATGACTCTTTACAATAGCAGGCAAGGGTTTTTTAGGGAAAAAAAGGTTAATGTTCTACTTCCATATATTGAGCTTGGGCCCAATTCCCTACAGTAGATATTCAAATCTATAATACCAAGTAGGATCATAATGCCAGAAGAGTTTTTATAAAGAAATCAGTTGGAAGCCTCCACTTGGCATATATTGCCTGCATTTGGTCAAGGATTGTGTACTTCAACTATTTCATTTTTTAAAAAGTTCAATAATGGCTATACTTTGGTTCTCCTTTTTGTTCCTGCTTTGCTTGAGGGTCAGGCTCAGGTCAAGTCCTGACTATTATTTGTATAGCAGTGAAAGCGCACATTGAATAGAAAGTGGAAAATTGCAATAAATGTCACTGCTTTAGGTACCAGGAAGGATTTATATATTTATATAAATACACACACACACACATATTGCATATTTTAGAAAGCAGTTGACCTCTACTGTTCCCTCTCTCTCTGTCCCTCCTTCCTTCCCTCCCACTCTCTCTTACCCACACACACTTTTAGTTGTCCTCCAATACATGTCCGTGTTTTTATTTATTTTATTCTTCAACATGGATTGCATATTTCACTATTTTTTTTAAATGAAGCGTTTGTGTAAAAATCTATAAGTATTAAACAACTTCTAAAGTACTAAAGAAATTTTTTTCTTTAGTTCTTTTTTTTAGTTAATGGAATTCTAGACATAAGTAAATCTATGACAAAAGAATATTTGTAGTCATTGTCATGCTATTTATACCATACAAGCATAAATACTATTTGAAAATATTTTGTTTTATGGACAAATAATTTCAGGATCATACCCTACCGGAATAATATTTTTGTGTAAAAATGTTAATAGCAAATTTATACATAACATTATTCAAAGACAAAATATAATGCAGTATCATTTATTAGGTTCAGCTACTGTGTTATACACAAGCATATACACAGACACACAGATAGTTGTTCCCAATCCACTTCTAATGATAGTGATTTACAAAGCATAGGGTAAGATCATATACTTTGAATGTTTGACCTGCAACTTGGTAAACATTTCTTCTAATTTAAACTCACCTGCAGAAGTTTTTGACTTTCAAATAAATGATATTTGAAAAATCATTCCTTCTCTAAAGCATACATGAACACATACATACATACATACATACATACATACATACATACATACATACATACAAACATACATACATACATACAGGACTATCTGATAGCAAATAATGGTTTATAATTTAAGAATGTCATTGTTATTATAGTAACATGCTTGGGCAGTTTGATATCAAACCGCTGTTCAGGATGGTGCAATAAAACTTATTTAAATTGTTTTCTATCATTTTTGTACATTTCTAACTAATAGCCAAGCAGCTTTTTAAACCTATACTTAAGTAATAATTTGGTCTTCATTTAAACAAACCATGGGATTTAAAAAAAATAATGCTCTTTATCATATATTTTAGGAAGTGTTATCCTACTACCCTACACACCCTTGTAGGGTAAGAAAGTGATTCAGCCCTGGTACAAAAGGGATATAACTTCCATGTTGTTATGCTACTTATCTTTTTTTCTATGGATTCTTTTTCAGAAGCATTCCATAAATTGTTCAGAGCTTGTTCAGTTGTCAGGCTGGTAGATTATAGCAGATAGTATTATTTTGGAAGAGTTCTCTGCAAAAATTGTGATCTTTACAGTCAGTAGTCCTCCTAATTGATTGTGTCTGCTCTGTTTGATAAAGGAGTGTCAACCTAGTAGAAATCTTTACATTTCTTGTAGAGAAAGTAAAAGATAGAAATGTCTTCTGTGGCAGCACCTCTATGACTCTGTTTGTAGTGTCTACAAACTTTCATTACTGCCTAAAAATATTTGAAGAATTGTTTTGTTTTATTGTAATATTGAAGATACCATACACACACACACAAATGTATGAGCGATTTGAACAACTGATTTTTTTTAAAGAGAAGAAAAGTGTATTGATGGGTAATTTTTTTTTAAATGCTCAAAATCGTAGATTCCTCCTCTTCTCGCTATTCTCAGTTAATGGGGAGTTGTTGGTATAATCTTAAATTTTACCTAACAATTTTACCTTGTGATTTTAATTTCTGTGTAAGTTTTTTTCAGGTTCCCAAAGTGAGCTATAGTACATAATTATCAAAGATATTCCATCTTTCACCTTCCTGATATTTGCTTCGTTATTATTACCATGGATAGGAAAGTTAAATTCAGTAACTATAGCGAAAAGAATAAAATCAATCAAATGCCATGAAACAAAGTTTACTTAGTATTTGGTGAGCTGGGATAGAAATAATGCTAAATGAAAAGTTACACATCACTCCAGATCAAATTATTGGTATTAGATTGGTATATTATAGACATAATAGATTATTACCATGGTTTATCTGATAGTACAATCTCTCCTTGTTTAAGGACTGTTTCTTAAAGAAGAAGCAAAATGGTGACTAATGAAACAGACACTAAATGGAAATGTGATTAAGAAAGACAGAGAGGGAAGGAGGGAGAGATGCTTCAAAGATTACTGGTTGCTGTCATCTCATTTAGATAGAGTTGTCTCATGCAACAATACCAGTGTTACTCTCGGTCTGACCTGCGTTTTTGTCAGCAGCACAAAATTTGGTCATAAATGTGCATATTGTCACAAAGTGTTTTTTTTATGGTGTTGATTTACAAGTAGTTGCTAAACCAGGTAGCTGCTAAAATAGGTACAGTTGTTCTTAATACAGCCAAAATTCAAGGAAAATCTAGTAGAGTTATCAAAAGAGAATGACATTAACACTGTTTATGCCTTCCAGGAACCACACAGTAATATGCTATGACCTAGAAGAAGAAAAAATTATAACAAAATGTCTGTTCATTGGTTCAATGTATATAAATTTCTTGATGTATGTGACAAGCAAGCAGGGTATTATAAACATTAGCATAATGGTTAGTAAAGAAGAAAAAGAAAGAAAAGAAAGATCTGATCTCTGAAACTGATTGTGAGAAAATTAAAAAATGAGGTAGATGTACAAGATATTCTCAATAACTCTAGCTGGTTAAAAGCTGATTCAGTGTTGTAATTCTTCTGCTTTTCTCTGGTTAAAACCAATCATAGTTTCTTCTCACCTCCACTTCCCCAAAATAAATACAGCTAAAGATAGCAAAAGATGAATGGAATCAATGTTATTTCAAGATTTTATGAAGAATTAAAAGAATGGGCAGGAAGTAGGGACCACCATGCAATTCTTATTAAATTATATCCTCAGTTTAAAAAATCACTATCCTATTCTTGATTGTTGATCCAATTAATTGGTCCAGCATACCTATAGGACACTAGAAGGTAAAGAACATAACCTTTGCTTTACTTTGAATGGGACACTAGCAATTAAAAGTGATGACCTAGTATTTCAGATGGAACGTAAAACCATTGCTACTTTCCCATTTAATTTCATATTCAGGTCAAGCAACTCTATTTAATTTGGCTTTTGTGGGATAATATAGACTGAAATGAGTAAAACTCTGATGATCCTAGCAATCTGTTCTGAAGCATGTTTTGATAAAGAGCAGAGGTTTCAAACAGTTCTTCAGGGAACACATTGATTTTAATAGCAGTTTTCCAAAGAAATAAGTGTGTTTTCTTAGTATTAGAAACCTTTTTGAATAGCATACAGTTGGAAAAAAATGTGTAGTGTGCTTCACAATGGCCAATTCAATGTATGAGCAGAGACCCCAGAATTATCTGATTTCTTAACACAGTTTAGTAAAGAAAGGTTTTGTTGAAGGTAAGAAAAGCACCTTTAAAGGTATTGCTATAGAGTGACTTTCACATCTGCTATAATGGCATTTCTTGCTTGTTAGAGATCTCATTATTCATTTTCATTATGCAGTGTGAAAATGTTACCAAACCCCAAATTGCTGCACTTCCACATAATCTTTAGATCCATTATTTATTCGTGTTTCTTGTGCTGTGAGCATGCTAAAGGGAATCTTTCTAAGAGCTTTATATTTCTTGCTATAGCTCAGTTCATGAATTTTTATTTTAAAGTAAAATTTATATATTGTTTTAAAAAGTGGAATTCCATAAAGCCCATTAGGCTGATTACATTTGTATCATTTTGTTAAAACACAGTTGGTAAGTATAAGCAAAGCTGCCCTGATAGTTATTTGTTTTCTTTAATTTCATTTTCTCCAAATCAGTGTCAGGCTGAATAACAGATACAGTTTTTCCCTGAGTTTTTAAACGTAATTTTCCCCTGCAGTCTTAATCTTTGGATGGTGTTACACAGTAACATTTTATAAAAAGAAAACAATTTCTCATATTCATTAACACATACATTTTGTCAATGAAAAGAGTTATCCCTTAGTTTTTTAGAAATGTCACAGTCACTTCCATGTTTTGTTGATATTTTTTTCATAAAACCTCTTTATTATCATATCAAAATAATAAGCAATATCATAGCAAACAAAACCTGTCAGACATTATGACTGAAACTAGTATGGGTGTAGTATTTGACTATGTAAGTGATTTCGAGTGTCCTGAATAGTTTTAGGCAAATCATTTTCAGTGTAAGAAATAACACAATTATAATAATATTTTCTAAGTGTAACCATAAACTGACGACATGATAGTTAAAAACGTATTTTAAAAAGTTCTTTTGATACAAAATAATTTCAATTTGTGTTCATTTGACCATGGATGACAGATTTACTATTTAGAGACTCATATCTATTGTCAGCCATTTTGTTCTGGAAAATAGTTACATTGGAAGAAGAGCCTCAAATGGTAGTCTAAGTGAACAGGAAGATTACATAGATGCTTCGACAGAACCATCAGTCCAATGGGAAAGTTTCACTCCAGCTGAGATACTATTACATTTTCCTGCCACTATTGAAAGTAACTGAACTCCATACATTCTCTCAGCAGTTCTCAAAGACAACATCACATCCATATAGTAGTCCTTGCTTAACAACTACAATTGGGACCGCAGTCTCAGTTGTCAAGCGAAGCGATCACAAAGCAAAACATGTATGTCACCACTTTGTTCAGCAATCATGATCTCATTGCAGTAATTAAGCAATCTTATTGATTATTAAGAGAAAATATCCCTGTACTTGCAGAGAGGGAGATATTTTGAGCTTTGTGCATATAGTAAGTATTGTTGTGGCCTGCCAGCAGCCTGTGCAGCTACTGACTGATTCAGACAGCGAGGAAGCTGGTGTGCTGCTTTGCCAGCGGCCTGTGCAGCTGGCACCAGAGTCGGACAGTGAGGAGACTAGAGAAGACTCGTCGCCAGAGGCAGGGATTCAGCCAGGGCCTTCAGAACCCCCAGAGGCTATCTGGAGTGAAGAAGAGGAAGAAGAGGTAGAGGAGGAGCCTGTTCTCAATGCACGTGTGCACAGAGCTGCCAAAAGGTAGGAATGGCTCCTGAGGAGAAGGACTACTCGGGAGTAGGCTTGGGGATAATTGGCCACTCCCATAGCCTATTTAAGT
>JANHFT010009596.1:22593-38358 GCA_032467955.1 Pseudoxenodon macrops
CAAATGTATCTTGTATTTTTATGTATACTGAGAGCATATGCACCAAAGACAAATTCCTTGTGTGTCCAATCACACTTCGCCAATAAAGAATTCTATTCCATTCCATTCTATTCCATTCTATTTTGATAAACAAGATTGGGATAAATTAATGATGGCTCTCAGACTTTTGCAAGCTTCCTGCCAGTATGGTAGTTAAGATATTGATATCCACATTGATTAAGGAAATGGGTCTATAACTGGCACAAAATTAGAATACTTGCCTTGTTTTAAAATCATTCTCATGTCTGTATCATAGAATAATATTTGTAGCTAAGGGTTGACACAAGGGGTCCTTGGTGATCTCTAAGCTTACTTATTTTCTTGCAGACATTTCATTGCTAGCACTGACAATATTACCTAGTTTGGGGTAATGAAATGTCTGCAAGAAAACAAGCAAGTTCAGAGAGTACCAAGGACCCCTCATGCCTCATAGAATGATGGTGGCAATTTACTATCTTTAAAAAGTCATTATAGACCTCCAAAAATATGGGAGTTAATGATCTATAAATGCTTTACACCATGCCCCTAAAAAGCCACCTGGGCCAAGTGCTTTTTAATTTGCCATAATTGAATAGAATATAATCGTTCCTGTAGCGAAGAGGAGATCCAGAATATCAATATTATCTAATGATAACAATTGAATATCCATCTGACTCAGTAATTGATTTATCTCACGATAGTTCTTTTGTCATCCAAATTATAAATGGACTTGTAAATAACCAAGAAACCTGATCATTAATAGCATCAGAATAAAAAACAGTCTAGTCATCCTTAGTAACTGTTTCAGAAATCAAAATCTGCTGATTTTGTTGCTTCAAATGATTTGCTAGCCAGTTCCCAAGTTTTCATCAGATACCCAATACTTTAATTTTAATCTGCTCAATGAAAATTCTATCTTGTCAGAATGGAAATCCTTTGCTCTGTTGGTTCTTCTGCATAATCTAATAGACTTTCTATAACCGAAGTTTGATGCTTAAGTTTGTTTTTTTTGCTTTCAGTTAGAGCAGGGGTGTCAAACTGGCGGCCTGTGGGTCGGATGTGTCACACGCAGGCCACGCCCACCGCAGCTCCATAAAGGGAAAAACGTTGTGAAACATCACGTGATAGCAATGTGATGCCATGAGTTTGGCACCCATGTGTTAAAGCATAAACAATAATATAACCTTCCATACTTTTAAGAATCCCACTCATTCTGAAGAGATGAATTACAATTGATTTCAAAGAAACATGAAACACCTTTTAATGTACTTATTTATTCAAAAAATGTATTTCATTGGTACAATTCCTGAATCCCCCTTTTTTATTTAAATGTGCTTCCATAATGGATGGGAGTTACCTTGCACATTGGAGGCTACAGCCTTTGCAGGGGAATACCTGTCAGTATGTAACAATATTACCTAGTTTTTGTAACCGACTTGGGGCATAAATTAATTAGCCTTTTGATCTTTTAAAATACCACTTATTTCTATAGTGATTGAACAATTAACTTGGTCCCCAAAGTTTTAGAGAGCAGAACCTGGGAAGCAGGCCTGAAGAGGTAGTAAGATATAGAGACATAGTAGGATTTATTTATTTATTTACATGTCACACTTCTTAATTGCCTATTTCTTTCCTAGAAGGCCTCTGGGTAGTGTACAATTTTATCAATATAATAAAACATTAAAAAACCAAATAACTTAAAATTTTAAATTAAAAAAAGTAAAACAAATGATGCAGCATCCCAAAATGGAGTGACTAGGAGTGGGGATGGAATTTGCATGGGGCCAACTAGCCCCTTTGTCCCTCACACAATGCTACCCAGCTAAGTGTTGGCTCCTTTGTGACCATAAGATGAGGGCAAGATGTTCCACAAAGTAGGAGCACTGACATAGTCTTTTCCTTGGCCCTGCAAGTGGAAATACTTTGACTGCTGGAGTCTGTGCCGTGTCTTCTTGTCTGAACATGTGGAACAGGCTGATGGGATAGGGCAAAGCCAGTTCTGTATCATAAAATCATAGTACTGGGGGGAAAAACCTTGGAGGTTTTCTAGTCCAACCCCCTGGCCAAGGCATCCTTATTCCATCCTGCACAAATGGTTGTCCAGTCTTTTCTTGAAAACCTTCGAGCAATGGAGCATCTACAACTCTGGGAGACAAGCTGTTCCATTCAGTTATTATTGTCACTGTTAAGAAGTTTCTCCTTTGGACACTTTGCAAAAAGCTGTGACCAGCATTGGATACATTTCTGAAACGAAACAAACCATCTAATTCAAGTATGAAAGATTACAACAACATGGAATACCTATAGAAGGCACAATCCCTCATTCATTTGTTATATTTGCACTTGCAAATATATTATGTATATTCTGGGGGGAAATGTGGGGAGGGTAGAGACAATTACAGAGGCACTATAATCTAAACCTAAACATGCTCGTCACTCCCTACCACAATTCTGAAACAATTTTCTTGGAAAGCTATGTGGTATTATTTTGTTGTTTAAGGTTTTAATTCTCACTCCCAAAGGGAATATCACCCTAAATTATAGATCATATTGGCCTTGAGCTGTTATCAGCAAAAGTTATACTTTAAATAAATGTTTACTTACTTAATATAAAAACTATATAATAGGCTGTGCATGCTTCAAAAATGATTCAGTCTCTGCTATTAATCAAAGCAGACTGTTTTCTTCTTCTTCAAGGTATCTATACAAACCTGGGAAATAGTGCTTGTCCTTTTAGAATCTTTACTTTACTACTTTAATGAGTAGATTCCTTAAAACAGCATCAGTTTTCCCACTTAGACTCATGGAAAGCGTGGGAGCGGGGGTAGGGAGAGAATCAGGCAGCGTAGTTAATTGGAGTGATATGCTGCAGTCCTGGAAGGTTTAAAGCATTTCTTCTGAATCATTTTTGAATTGTGCACAGCCCCATTATTTAAGAGTAACAAACTCCAGCTTGTTATGAAATCTTTTTATTAATTCTGTGCAATAAGGCCACAGATCACAAATAAAACTACCACCATAAGATGATTTTATTTTTAATGGGTTTTTCAATGGTGACTTGTTCATGTTTGCCTCTCTCTCTCTCTCACACACACACACACACACAATAGCAAAGTGGAGCAATGTGTATGGCCACATCAATAGTCTGATAATGTTTTATTTTGTTAGCAATGACCCTAACAATTGGCACTAGAATGGCAATAATATATGGACAGTTTTCATCTGAATGTCAATTGCTTAGAGATTTCTTCAAAATTTCATGCCAAATACAATTGCTATTGTAATTTTAGCAACTCACAATTAAATCTAATACTCTAGGTTTTTTTAATGCATAGGTTGAAAGAAAAATACACAGGGAGACTTTGTTATATTTCAAGACGAAGAGGCATCCTAGGTGCCTGGCTT
This sequence comes from Pseudoxenodon macrops, assembly GCA_032467955.1. Lineage (NCBI taxonomy): Eukaryota > Metazoa > Chordata > Lepidosauria > Squamata > Pseudoxenodontidae > Pseudoxenodon > Pseudoxenodon macrops. The sequence continues at coordinate 26,017 of JANHFT010009596.1, forward strand.
TTGAAATGTTGACCACATAGAAAATCCTCTAGGATTTGGATTAATAAAATCCAACATTTTGTTCCTACAATATAATTACTGCATCTCTCCTGATAGTTAATGATTCACAAAGAATCTGGAATCCTTTAGCTTCTTCTTGTTTAAAAGGCCTTTGCAATGGCTGGCCAATTCTCTCCATGTGTGTGCAGGGTTGCGAATGTTTGTAGACAGAAACCTTCACCTCTCTGGCGAGCAAAGCCTTTTTCTCCTCCATGGAGATTTTAGCTGTGTTCAATAGCAAAATTGATTCTAATTGCATCTCAGCAGGTGACATAATTTAACCTGAGGCAAAAGCAATTGTTTTTATTCAAAATTATGCACACTCTCTGAGTGATGTTTTTTAAAAAAAAGATATAATTGAATACTGAAAAAGCAAATGGTTTCTTTTCCTCCCTTCCTTCTGCAATACTATGAAAAGCTATCTTGCAAGAAACATTTTGGTTAATAATATACAAAAAGTATTGTTTTCAGGCTCAAAAAAAAATCATAACAAACATTGTCTCCAACACTCCACCCCCAGATATATTGGATTCATACACTTACCACTTTCTATGAATGCAACCTGTTCTTTGGCACAATGCACATTAAATATAAATAATCATATTTTTTCTTGCATGTTTTATATTGTCAAACATCTGGTAAATAAGAAATGGATAGCACAGGGAACGTAATCATAGACTCTACACAATCATTATGCTTTCTTTCTAGTGTCTTATCTCATTAGAATCCTTAGCATGTGCTCATTGTCTTCTTGCATACTGAAGCAAAATAAGAAATAACAGAGAAGTTGATTAGCATTTACAGAACCATTTGTCAACAAGAACTTTGATATAATATGTTCCATGCCACCTGTTGGGATACTATCCAAGCTGGTTGATAAGCAATTTGACAGAATATCCACAGACATAAAGACACACAGACAGGACTGAAAACAAAACAAACAAGTCTGAATTATTATTTGCCGTTGGATATAAGTTGAGCTAAGTCCTTGAGATCTGACCTTCTCTTTCCTCAAATGACAGGCTTTTCCATGCTGCTTTCTCCTTTTAGCCTTCTTGCGTTCTTATGAGACATATTAATAGCTGCATCAGGTTGAGATAATGTATCCAGGGCTGAGCATTACTTATTCATAAATTGAAAAGATGCTAACATTTATAGGCAAACGGTCAGGAGGGCAGAGTTCCAGCACATAAAGGACTGGGTAAGATTTCACAGCACATGGCATTTTGAGTTTTCTATTCATTTATTTCTTTTATTTGTATGAGTTTGCTAGGAATTTCACAGGTTTAGTGCTAGAATAAGCCTTATGACTTGTAATATTTCTCAAATAGTCCTTGGTTGCTTTTAATAAACTCAGACCAAACTCAGAACACTGGAAGTTGTTTTCTGACGTCTTCATCTTGAAGCTGGCTTCCCAATTTGTAAGCACAGTTAGAATTGTTTGTTTGGTAAGGATTTTGTGAGACTATTTCACTGGTAATACACTGAAAAAATCCTCTACTGTTAGCAAATCCTGTTTATACTTAAAGTAGCTGTTTTATGAAAGAACAATTGTATCTGATATTTTCTCCAATTACAACATAAATAAATACCTGTCAAGGTGACATTTTGGAAGACACCAATTAGAATTCTGAAGAGTCTTTACAGATAGAGATAAAGGTGTATGCAATTGCTGAATGAAGAATCTTCAAGATTAATGTTACCCCGCAAAGAGTATATTGAGCAATATCTGCCATAACTTCATGAACTGCCAAATTCCATCTTGGTTGTGAATCAAAGATGATAAAGTGTTGGTAAAAAAGACAAAAGCATATGGGAACATAACATTCCTTATGTTTGTTTTTCATCTGTAAAAAGCAAGAATAAAGTAGCTCATTAGAGGGATCATTCCTTTTCCGCTCAATATATAGTCTATTGCACCTAAAAAAGAGAAAAAGGTAAGAATAAACTTTCAAACCAATTCTGTCCAAAAGATTTGTCTAAATTCTATCTAAATCTTGAACAGAAATGTGACATTGCAACAAGAAAGTATGTAAGGGTTATGGTGGCTTATTCGTTGTAATTGCCTGACTTCCTATAAATAAATAAATAAATAAATAAATAAATAAATAAATAAAAGCAGAGCACCTTTGGAAATACATGCTGTAAGGAATATGTCAACACCATTATGGTCACCGGTCACATAGTTTATAGCATTCACATTCCTTTTTAGTGTTTGTTGAGAGAGAATTTACCTTCACTGTAAGGTCATAAATTTTATTAAAAACCTCCAGGGGAAACTATAGCAAAATGTGGCAGACAGTAGACAGGAAACTGTAAATGGAAAATCTTGTCAGGGGTGGGGAGTGGAAGTTGTTCATTTTCTTGTTCTTGCTGCTGATGTATGTGATAGATTACTTCAACATTTCACAGAGATCATCATAAGGCTTTAAAATCTACAAAATGAATCAGGGGTAAAAAGACATCTAGAAGATGTTACTAGCACTTTGTCTTTTCATGGAACCCTTTTTTTGGGTGTGGTTCATAATTTTCCTTTGTAGTTGGTTAGTATTTCTTTACTACAAGGAGAAAAATTGCAAATAGTAATGATATTTTTCAGAGACCTAGCAAGACGCTTGTAAAATATACATAATTCACAAAAGTTGAAACTATATGAACCATGGCATTTTTGTGCCAGGCAGATTTTATAAATAAGTACCTGCTTCATAACTTAGTGTTTTAATATATGTATAAAACTAAAGAACATGTTTTATAATCTATGTATACAATTTAAAATGGTAAAGAAATGAAATCAGTGGTGGGATTCAAATTTTTTAACAACTGGTTATGTGGGTGTGGCTAGGTGGGCGTGGCTAGGTGGTCATGTGACTGGGTGAGCGGTGAAGGCTGGCAAGCGAAGAAAGCAGGCAAAAACTCTCTGGAGATCAGTAATATTCAGTTACTTTTAAGAGTGTCTGACACTATAGTTAGTTAGTATTTAAAATATGTTATGGAAGAGAAACACGTTTCACCAGACAAGACTGAGGCGGAACTGAAAGTGGATTTGACAGCCTATAAGAATTACATGCAAAATATGTTACACTATATATATAAAAGAATGGTTGATATTTTCATAATTACAATTAATTATTTGAAAAATAAACACTTCAAATGAAAATACAATGAACAAACCAAGGAAGTTTGTTATTTTGTGCCCTTATTGGCACAAAAATCTTTCCTAGCCAAAACTACTTTATGCCCAGGTCTTACCTGGACCAACAGTCCCTAATGGAATGCTCTCTTTATAGCAGAGAGAGAGAAGCCAGGAGAAGCCATGTTTAGTCACCTAAGCATTTTAGACTTTTCATCTTAAAAATGTACTGAAGCTTTTTACAGCCTTATGCAAGCAGCAATAGGTGAAGGCCGGCAGGCAGCAATAGGTGAAGGCCGGCAGGCAGCAATGGCGGGTGAAGGCATGCAGCAGTGGTGGGTGAGATGAGGAATAACGTGATCAGGTGGGGTGGTGCAGGCAGGAAGGGGTAGGGACAGTCGGTGGTGCGATTTGCCGGTTCTCTGAAGTGTTTGAATCCCACTCCTGAATGAAATATTTATTGAAATTAATTTACCATTTCCAAATCATAGAATTTTCTACTTTATTTCAGTAAACTAAAAACATATTTTGATCAGTTTTAATTGAACCATTTACCTCTTTGCTGAAAAATATCTGTTTTCAGATCAGTAGTTGCAGTCTTCAACTCTTATCTCATCTGATTTGAAATAACCGATCAATTGAAAACAGAAGGAACAGAAAAACCAACAAGACTAAGTGCTTATAAAATTAATATTTTCCCTACACTCTTTTTCTTCCATTTTTACCATTTTATTTTTTTTATCTTTCAAATATTACCTTGCAAACTAAAGTTTTCCCGTCCTAACTGCATTCAAAAATGTACACAGGAAGGACAAGTTTAATGTAATTTTGAGGTTATGACTTTATAAAAGCTATGGCAGGCTTTTAAAAATGCCTGCCTCTTTATCAAAAAGTGAACTCATCACAGAATTAGAGAAATTTCAAAAGCATTTTGCAATATCACATGGGAAGGTACTACTGAGATCTCTGCATTAAAAGCTTCACCAACCACATAGATGCACTTGAGTGTTTAGAAGCTTCTTAAATAGGGTTTTGATTTACACAAAATGTGTTGCCTTTCTATTTTCTTTCTCCACTATTTTTTGAAAGCATTCACAGCAATTTGTTAATGTAGTATGCCCCCTCCCCATCTTGCAATGCAAACAGTTCTGCTAATATTTTGACTGTTCAAATACGTTTTTTGTGGTTGTGGGAATCTAGGTGCCACAAATGTTCCCATTATGCATTGGCCCTGTTTTTTTTTTAAAGAAAGTTTGTGACTACAGGCATTGGCAAAATCAGAAACTTTCATCAAAATGCCAGTATGGCACAAGACTAGAAGACTAGAAAGTGGGAAATTGTGAGTTCAAGTCCTGCTTTAACCATGAAAGGCAACTGGGTGACTTCAGGCAAGTCTCTCTCTCTCTCTCTCTCTCTCTCTCTCTCTCTCTCTCTCTCTCTCTCTCTCTCTATCTCTCTCTCTCTCTCAGCCTTATGTACCCCACAAGATTGTATTTGTGTAGAAAATAGGAGACAGGTGTGTTGAATATGTTCATTGCCTTGAGTTACTTGTTAAAATAATGAAGGCAGTAGACAAATAAATAAAAATAAAGTGCCTAAATAAGTGTTGAAATGATACAATGCAGGCTTCCTATATATGTGCAATACATATAGAAAAGACATAGTGAAACACGTGCTTCATCATTGCCCCAATTCCCCACTCCCAATGCCACAGACATCTCATTCTATGCTGGTATGATAGAGAGGTGATCTTCACTGCCATAAGGCTGCTGTGACATTGTAAAATGCATAGAGTTATTGTATGGAGCACGCTGGAGCTATGTGTCATGAAGTAAGCTGAGGCTACTATACAGCAAAGGGACATTGCCAGAAGTAGCATACAGTGAAATTGTTAATATTGCACAAAAACAGGAGGCAATTTGGCCTGTGAGAAACAGCAGAAGGACAGACTCATTAAATAGAACTTTAAGGCTTTCTAGCCACTATGAAGTTTTCAGTTCAAGCAACACTCTTCATATGTGGTAGTAAATAATGAGATTGCAAGTGGTAGGCAACATAGAACAAGTGTCTCATTCCATTAGCTTGCAGCTATTTGGGTAAGGAATAGCTAGTACAGATATAGTGGCAATGGCTCTCACTATTGTTATATTGATGTAATCTTTTGTGCACACTTCCATAGCTACATATACCAGCAAACAAATGTCAAATTTTATTTCAGGGTTTTAGAGAGAATCAGTATATTAATAAAGTCAGAGATGTAATATAAATAGCAAAGCTTGACATCCAAGCACTTATGCCTGTGAGAAACTTTGAACGGAAATCAATGACAGTTCCAAATAATAAATTTAGAATTGGAGTAGCAAGAAAATATTTCAGAGATTTATTCATCTACTTCCTACTATGAAGTAATCTACTTTCTATTAAAGAGATTAAGAGATTATATTTAATGTAGGAGCTCCAAAATTGATGTCTAGTATTATTATTCCAGTGATGTCCAAACATTCAGCTGTTGTGCTTTAGTGTAATGTCATAGCCATTTACTTCCTACATTTTCCAGGCAGACTACAATAATTGTTATGTTGGGTGAGTGAAGAGACTGGAAACAGGCTTCAGGCAACAGCTCTTTATTTGGTAACTATGTACAATCCAGCAGAGAGACTGTTTGACAGCTTGCCCTTATATAGGGAGCTGTCAGATAGCTCAACCAATCAGGTTCAGGTATTTTCCCACCTGAATAGGTGACCTGAGTGAAACCTTCAGTCTATCAGTATCTTACAATAATCATATTATATCCATTGAATATAAACCATTAGAAACTCCACCATATTTAAACTCAAAGAAAAAGAGAAAATACATTACACGGTTGAACTTTTATCGGATTATTTATTAATCAAATTTTATAGCCACCTATCTCACCGAAGGCGGTTTTGGGGCAGTATTCGACAATAAATGTAACAGAAAATATTAAAATAAGAAAATCAAAAATACAAACATAGATGAAGGGAGAATAAAAAATGGCTCACTTAACAATGGAGTCATCTAAACAAGTCTCTGGTTCTATGGGAGCGCCTGGCCTGGTCATATAACTAAGTTTAATGGCCTTTTAAACTTAATATTAAAAGAGTTGGGGCCAGTCTACTTTTGTGGAAATGGATGTTTCATAAGGCAAAGAAGGAATGTCTCCACCAAATATCGATCCATAGCTGATGAAACCTGTAATAAGCCTTTTCTATGAGATGTATGGTCAGTTGATCTAAATGGGGAGAAGCAGTCCCTCAGACAGTGTGGTGCCATGCCATGAAGGGCTTCAAAGATCAAAACTAGCACCTTGAATTGGACCCAGAAGCAAAATGGTAACCAATGCAGCTCATGGAGCACAGATATAAAATGCATAGTTCTACATGCACTCAGAATTATAAATACTGCATTCTACAAGGGCAGCTCATTGTATAGTGCACAAAATTCTCCTTTTTGTAGATACTAAGTTAATCCTTGTGATAGGGGAGGAGGAGAACATTGGGGGAAGTTCAATATTGTACATTACCTCTTTCCTACTTAATAATTTATTCCAACAGTTTATTCTAAAATAAAATATTTGCTATTTTCCCTTAGAGGCAGCCTTACTTCTGCCCATATTTTTTTCCCCATGGGGACATTTACTACCTGTGGTAGTATAGAACATTCCACATTATAGAAAGTATATAGAAGTATATTGAAATACATTTTGGCTTTTGATAAAAGCAGAGTAGATGCACAGCCTAAAACCTAGTACTGGGACCCGGAGTGGAGATGATCAGCAGAAAGTCAGCAGAAAGCAAATAAACATCAGTGTTTATGTTACCTGTTGTTACAAAAAGGATACCACAGGTGTGAAGAAAAAAAATGGTAAGGTCAATCAAATATCTTATCAAAGCATTCCAGTGGAAATGGGACTAGGTGGTTATATTATCTTTCAATTTCCTATTTCAAAGTTAAACCCAATGTAAATAATGTAGGGAGTGGGCTTGCTTGAGGCTCAATCCTGCAGTTTGCTGGCAGGAAGCCTAATGATTCACTGTAGGTGTTTCCCAATAAAATATACGTTGCTACTTCTATCCCCAAATACTTTGTCTGGGCTTTTAGTGAATGTTCTCCTCACATCATACTCAAATTTACACAATAATCATTGGATGTGTTTTATTTCAGTATTTTGACTATTTTATCTTTTTATTTCATTATTTGTTTTGGACTACAGAAAGACCTTCAGTACAGTAAAAATATTGAGTCCTACATAGATCCGAAAGGAATCTCATTACCAGGCAAGGTTAACTAAATCACACTATCTTATATATAGATATGCATCTCTGTAATTACGACTGCAGGACTGTAACTTATTGTTTGTATCCTATGACTTCTTATTGATATTGTTTCCTGATTGCTTATTTGTACCCTATGACTATCATTAAGTATTGCACCTTATCATTCTTGACAAATGTATCTTGTATTTTTATGTGCAATGAGAGCACATGCACCAAAGACAAATTCCTTGTGTGTCTGTCCAATCACACTTAGCCAACAAAGAATTCTATCCTATCCTATTCTATCTGTTAAGTCAATAGTTATACATGATCAGAATAATAGTTCTCAACATTGTGTAGACTCTCAGAGACCAATTGCTGATTTTTCTTGAGTTCTGATTTTTCAGTGAATGTATGGACAAAAGGAACTAAACCCCCAAATAATTTTGTTTAAATTCTTCCTATCTAAAATACATATATGTAGAAAGAGTTTTAAAAATTGCATTCACTCACATACCCTTGTGGCTAATGCAAGACTTATTTTCATGGCATTTGGCTATGAAAAGATTGCCCTGCCTTGTCAAATTTCATTTAAATATAAAATTGTTGGTTTTTCTTTGATTCTGTTAAATACCAACTTTTTCTATTGCAGGAACCTGTGTATGTGGAGAATGCATATGTCATGATGTTGACCCAACTGGAGATTGGGGAGATATTCATGGAGATACTTGTGAATGTGATGAACGCAACTGCAAGGCAGCTTATGATCGATATTCAGATGATTTCTGTTCAGGTAAAGGAAATAATTCAAGGACTTAATGTGATCTCAGTGGAAGATTTAATAAGCTATACAGTGGAAACTCTAATAATACAGAGCCCAAATAATAACATATATTGTTAAAATCCTATTTATGTCACAATTATAAACGTGTGTCCTGACGTCAGATACAAATACATAAGTCATAGCATTATATGATGACATGATCCCACATTTTGTCATTTCCTGCCTTTCGTGTGGAGGAGCAAAATTATCTCACTCCACAAGATTTCCAGAAAGTGATCCGGTGGCTGGATCTGTATTTTGTCACATGAATTCATATTCTCCTGAGTGGTCAGACTCGTGCCTATAAAAGAGAATATTTGTAGCTCAGAATTGATGTGTGGAGCCCTTACAAGCTCTCTGAGCTTGGTTGTTTTCTTGCAGATATGTCATTACCCAAAGACGTAACATCATTACTTCTTTGTTATTGCCCCCATATGCTGACTCTGTAAACCACTTAGAGAGGGCTGTAAAAGCACTATGAAGTGGTATACAGTATAAGTGCTATTGCTATCATCAGCTCTGGGCCTATGTTCATTATCTAGTCATGAATGAAACTACTGTAAGAAAACAACCGAGCTCAGAGAGTGCCAAGTAACCCAAAGTTAGTACCATCTAGCAGTTACAGCTTCAGTGCTGAACAGCTGCCCAGAATCCCTTGTTTTTTTTAAAGATGGACAGCTGCATTATTTTGAAAAATAAATAAAATATGTAGGTACATTGAGGTGTTTAATACAAAATATCAAAGCATGAAGTCTAGTATCTTGCAACATTTCCTCCTTTATGTCCAAAATAGTGAACACACTTTTATTACCCACCTTTATTTTGTATAACTCAAGGTGGCAGATAAAATGGTCCCTTCTGTTTTCCCCACAAGAACCCAATTGGATGGGATGAGCTGGGACAGAGCAACTGATCCGAAGTCACTCAGAGGGGGAAATTAAGATAAAATTAAGATTAAGACTTAGAGGTGCTCAGTTTCTAGTCCATCACATCTACCTATACCATAATGGATCTCTAAACTTCCTTAACAATTCATATTCATTGCATTCATGCCAGCCAAGTACCAATGGAGCAACTGAAGAATCAGAAGGAAGCAAGTAGATGAAATTATTTTAGCTTAAAACAAACTGAGCCAATGCCTGTTAGGTGATTTCCCCCCATCAATTATGAAGAAGAAAACATAAGGAGGAAATAAAGTCTGCAAAACTGTATTCAAATTAACCATCTGGAAATTATAATAAATCAGCTTGCAAATCTAGATGCCTGCCTAGAATTAAATGAAACGCTTGGAGTTAATTTAAAAATTTTATACTGAAAATCTGGAAACCCTATCGATCAATTTTACCTGGTGGAGTTTCCATATAATTCCTATAATCTCAATATTTCATTTCACTTCAAATTGCTGATTGTTGTCTTCTTCAGACCAGAATTAAATAGTAGATATTATTATAGAGATCCTATCAAAATCTCTAGCTGGGAACAAATAAACCTCCTTCTAATAACCTCTCTCTCTCTCATAGATTCTAAGGATTAGGGGAAAAATGGGGGCTATAATGCACTTTCCTGTACCCCAATTTCCTATGAAGAAAAGTTGTAAATTTTTATCATTCTATAAATATGTTAGGAATGTGGTAGGTGGTGATTTATTTGTTTCGTTTTATTATTTTCTACTTCTACATGCTTTTTTCCATCAGGAAACTCAAGCAGAGTACACAAATTTCCCAGGGAGTTTTTAAGTGAATTTCTAAGTTTGAATTATACAAAACTTTGCCCTTTCAGAATATCAGCCCTCTATCAGTATAGCTAGCAGGATGGAGATGGCCTTCAAATTCTAAGAGATTAAGGACAAAAAAAAGGGGAGGGGAATTCATTTGAATGCAGATGAATGCAATTTTTTATATATTAGAGGTCCAATTTTCTATCAGGAGGTTCAAGTTGGTTTTTTTTTATTTTTTTACATTAATATGTTCTGCGGCCTACAAAAGTTTGAAAACTCCTCATCTTCTTCTTGTGTCATATCCGTCATCGGATATTAGCAATCTTATTTTTGTCAACAGCCACATGAAAAAGTGCTCTTGAGTTTTGTCCAAACCAATCCCTTAGGTTTTGAAGCCATGATGTTCTTCTTCTGCCTGGACCTCATTTGCCTTCAATCTTTCCCTGGAGGATTAAGTGAAGGATGCCGTATTTTTCTGGGTGTTGCATCACATATCCAAAGTTATCTAACTTTCGCTTTCATCGTGTTCCATAGAACTTACAAATTTTTACCACTGGGATTTTAATTATATTAAAATTGTCAACTGCTACATCTTTTTGATTATGAGGGGAAAGCTGAAGGTTAAATTGCACATCTCTACATTGAAGCAAATCTGAGATGAAGGGTATCAAAATTAAACTGACTTTTATATTATGGATCATAGACCCAAGTTCTTATTTGATTTGTGTGTCAATATATGACAGCTGTCAAACCTTTATTTTCATAATCAAGTATAGATATTTTATTAAAAAGAAAAAAATCCATTAAGCACAGTATAAAACACACTGGCCTTTTGCTAATTGCAGTACATCAGCATTTGAGCACCCTAGAAACTCCAATGATCCCCTTCAATTGTGCAATACAAGCATTAGCTTGTCCCCAATGCAGTACAAATAGATTTATGTTGATTCTTTTAGCATTTCAAAATAAGCAGGACTTATTTCCTGCTTAAATTGACACAGAGCCATAGAATGTAAATTTTATATTACTTTTATTTCAACCGTTTCCAGAAGGATATGTTTACATATCTCTACCAATCCTGATTTTTAATTAATAAATTCCCAGGGAGATGTGTGTCCTAGGAAGGAAGCTGAGAAAAATGGTTACAATAATTACTTATGAATCAATGGCACTAAAAATTTCCCCTCCAAAGCCCCCATCCATAAAGAAGGAAAACATATTTGATAAGATAGCAAGGAGGATCAGCTGGATGTGATATTACATTTCTACCATCCATCTCACATTTTATTGTAAGAATCATCCAGAATCCATCAATTCTTATGAGATTTTAATGATATGGGTATTGATTGGACCTGCATTCTACATTTTTTTTAAAAATACATTTGTTTAAGTATAATTGATGTTACATGCATGTTGTCATCAGGTTTTCTCTATACAACTGCATACAATTGTAACTTGGCTTTGTGTGTCTGGTTTGCCTATGAAATTCCAAACCAAGATAATTTCTCCTACATCCCATCCTTTCCACAAAAGGCAATGTAAAAATGCAGACTTTATCTAAATCCATTCTATCCTTCTTGTCAAATGCGGCTTTGTCTGATCTTGCCATCTGGACCAAACTATATATTCCAAATGGGCATTTCCCCTATTTCTAAATCATTGCAGCACAGAACTCCAGTTAGCAGCTAATAGCTATAGCAGGGAACAGTTACCACAGTAAACACTGTAGAAATAAGCCTACATTTCATATACATTCCAGAAGAAACTTGCCAGACTGATTTGCCATGCTGTCATATGTCACATCCCATTACTTTTGTGACTTTGTGTTATGTTACATCAAGGATGTGACTAACATTAACCACATGTAATGTTGCACAGTACCATCTTGTCTGCCAAGGAAATTTAGAGCAGCCTGACTTTCAGAAAGCAGGTTTTCCATTAGAGTTATTGGTTTCCATGCTTGTGTATGAGAGGGAGATTAACTCATCAGTTGACTAAGCTTTAAATCATTTGTCCAGATCCAAAATACACTGTTTTTACCTGCTAATTAAGCAAGCTCAAGGAAAATCTGGGGACCAGGCTTGTTTCATTTCATTTGCATTAAAAGATAAAATTTTCCAGGACTATAGCCTGAAAATGTCTACTTGGAGACAACAAGTCCTGAGGAGCAAGAATGGTCTGTTCTGTAGAAGTCCCAAAACTGGCACTAGTGAGTTGTGTGGGTGGGTGTGGGTGTGGGTGGGTGTATGGTATATATATACACACACACACTCACACACACACACACACACACACACCAGAACTTGTAGCTAGTCGGCTTCAGGAAGAAGTAGGATTCATTTAATTCATTCAGTCA
>JANHFT010009597.1:0-10092 GCA_032467955.1 Pseudoxenodon macrops
CCAGGTTAAGTCCTTTTGCAAAAGTTTATGTCTTTTATTATATACTTTAATACATTTTCTTTCCATCTTGGATTTTGCTTCTGCGCATGCACAGAAGCTAGTTTTTGACTGCCGTGCACACACACGCTCATGCACTTTGCGCACGTGCTCGAGGCATGACCCTGAGTGAACCAGCAGTAAGAAGATTTAGAACCCACCTCTGACTGGTAGCAGAAATTTTGAGTAGTTTGGAGAACCAGTAAATACCACCTTTGACTGCGCCCGCCCCCATCTATTCTCTGCCTCTTGAGTCCCAGCTGATTGGGAGGGAATGGGGATTTTGCAGTATCCTTCCCCTGCCATGCCCACCAAGCCACGCCACGCCCACCCAAGCCACGCCCACAGAACTGGTTGTAAAAAAATGTGAATCCTACCACTGAGTTAAGCCCACCAATAAAATAGGCTGTATACATAGATCTGGATGCTTTATTAAAGGAACAAAATGGATGAAACTGGGAAAAATACAAATATGTCCAATAAGAGCCCAAATACTAGATAAGCAGAGTTGAGTTGCTGGTGAGCATAACAATACAGATAAATCTAAATCTCACAAGTGATGTTTTGGGTATGGGTTGTGGATTTTTGTCCTCAGATGAAGATATGCCATGGATTAGGCTGGATTCTTCCTGGTGCTTCTGTTTCCTTCTGAACGGAAAAGGAAATGGGGTCTGTCTTCCCAGGATGCACTTGGGGGTTTATGGGAAGATGACCCTTAAAGGATTGGGTCAGCTTCTAAGCAATACAGAGTAGTATTTGGCCATAGCCACTAGATGGGGCCAGAGAACAACAACAGTATATACACAAATTATATATGAGGGCAGGACACCTTCCATGGACTGAGATATCTCTTGTCGGGCTGTTGTTTACACTACAGTTGACAACTGGCATCTATTTATGATGGGTTCCCAGGATCGTGTGATCATCTTTTGCAACCTTCTCGCAAGCGAAGTAGATGGGGAAGCCAGACTCACTTTACTTCACTTTACTATGAACTCAACAGGAATAAGCATGGCCATCCTTGTCTTGGGGAAGCTCTCAGCAGCTTTCAATATCATCCACCGTGGTAACCTTCTAGATTGTCTAGGGGAGTTAAAAATTGGGAGTACAGTTATGCCCCAAAACAAGTAAAAAAAACGAGGGTGGCTCATGTGTATGCCTCTGCTTACAATTGATGTTAATTCCTGGCTCAATTAGGCTCAATTACAATGGATACATCCATATACATTTGTTGACAACAATATGTCAGTTTGCTACTATTTTCTTTCAGCTTGATAAGGTAAAGGTAACGGTTCCCCTCACACATACGTGCTAGTCGTTCCTGACTCTAGGAGGCGGTACTCATCTCTGTTTCTAAGCCAAAGAGACAGCAAAGATTACCTTATGCGCATGCGCAGAAACAAAATAAAAAATGGCGGCGCCCATGGAGACACCGAAGGAATCGCCTCCGTGATGTCATTGACGAGTTACTACCCTGTTTCCCTGAAAATAAGACCTCCCCAGATAATAAGTCTAATCAGGCTTTTGAGTGCATGCGCTAAAATAAGCTGTCCTCCAAAAATAAGCCCTCCCCAAAAACACAGCAGCAGCCATGAGGTGGCCACGCTCGACGCCTCCTGCACCTTAAAAATAATAAGACCTCCCTGAAAATAAGGCCAAGAGCTTATTTCGGGGGTCAAAAGAAAATAAGACCCTGCCTTATTTTCGAGGAAACACGGTACCAGTTCTAAAGAACCAGTTAGAAACAGTAGGAACTCACCTCTGGCTGGCATAACTAAATGCTGAAGGCGCATGGAACACTGTTAACTTCCCACCAAGGTACTCCCTATTTTTCTACTTGGATTTTTACATGCTTTCGAACTGCTACGTTGGCAGAAGCTGGGACAAGTAACGGGAGCTCCCTCTGTTATGCGGTGCTAGAGATTTGAACCGCCGAATTGCCGGCCTTTCAATCGACAAGCTCAGCGTCTTAGCCACTGAACCACTGCGTTCCCATTTTCAGCTTGGTAGTCCTGTCTAAAAAGGCAAAGGTTTCCCCTGCCCGTTGTGTCCGACTCTAAGGGGAAGTGTTCATTTCTGATTCACAGCTGAAGAGCCAGCATTGTCTGAAAATACTTCCATGTGGTCAGCATGACTATAATGCCAAAGGCATACGGAACACTGTTACTTTCCCACCAAAGTGGTACCTATTCATCTACTTGCCTTTAACATGCTTTCAAAATGCTAAGTTGGCAGGAGCCGAGAAAAAGTAACGGAAGCTCACTCTGTCATGGGGTTCTTGATCTGAAACTGACAAGCTTCTGGTCAACCACCCCAGCATCTTAACCGCTCAGCTACCCAGCTATGTTATCAAGAACATTGGTAAGAAGCTGGACTTATATCATCTTAGTATCACTAGATATAAGCCCGTATAATGTTTGAGATCTGTCAGATGCTGCCCACTAGCTGGTCTCAAAATAACATGTTTATTATTCAACTGTCACAATTATTTCATCAATCAAATGATTCTAAGTGCTTCCCAAGACACCAAAAACAATCATCCCTACTCGTTTACCTTTTCTCTCTCGTAAAATAAATCCCTACTTCATGGCACGATGCTGATTGTGGATGTTTGGAGTGAGAAATTAGGATTTTTTTTCATCTTGTTTTTCTAGAATATTAAAAGAAAAAAATGGAGTGGCATATAAAGCATATAAAGTGATTCCATTTTGTTTTGATGCTTTTATTTCCAAACTGCAATGCACCAATATGCACCAGTTTACTGCAGATATAACTGTACAGTTAATTAAAAATCAGGACGGAAAAATATTTTGCTCCATTGCTTTAAGGGAAGGAATAAACTAGTCTTACTTTTCTTTTTTTTAAAAAATTGATTCCAGATGTCTATGGCAATAAAGAGACAATTATACTCATGATAATGCAAGCATTTTCAGTTGGAAAGCTTGACATTAAGTAAATCTTCTTTACTTAACAGAAGTTAATGTGCCGAATTCATAGCGGCCTGAATTTAGATTATATGTGACCCTGGGGGTAACATTGAAATTATTCTAGACACAATTCAGAGATATTCAGAACTGAACAATTAAAGCTTCTGGTTTTGCCATTACAGAAAAAGTGGGGGGGGGAGGAGAAGTTAAGAAAGATAAACTGGACACAAAATTGTTTGCTTCATACAACTTGTAGACCAAATTTTGAGGGTGTCCAGAAAAGGAAACCAGATTAAAAATGCTACAAGAAATGGAAAAATTCCTTAACATCTTCTATTTGTCTTAATCTAAAGTAAATTGTCGTTTGCATAAAAACTGCAGAAAAAATAATGACTGCCAACCTGCCTTCCATTGAGGACCTGTACACTGCACGAGTCAAAAAGAGGGCCGTGAAAATATTTACTGACCCCTCGCATCCTGGACATAAATTATTTCAACTTCTATCCTCAAAACGACGCTAAAGAGCATGGCACAACAAGAAAACTAGACACAAGAACAGTTTTTCCCCGAATGCCATCACTCTACTAAACAAATAATTCCCTCACCACTGTCAAGCTATTTACTAAGTCTGTATTACTATTAGTCTTCTCATTGTTCCTATCACCCATCTCCTCCCATTTATGACTGCAGGACTGTAACTTGTTGCTTGTAACCTTACAACTTTTATTGATATTGTTTACTGATTGCTTGTTTGTACCCTATGACTAACATTATGTGTTGTACCTTATGATTCCTGATGAATGTATCTTGTCTTTTTATGTACACTGAAAGCTTATGCACCAAAGACAAATTCCTGTGTGTCCAATCACACAGCCAATAAAGAATTCTATTCTATTCTATTCTATTCAATGGACCTAAGCTAATGTGAATGTATAAACAGACCTGCCAGTTAAATTAGCCCTCCCTCCCTCCCTCCCTCTCTCTTTAAAAACCTTACACAATGTCCTCAAAAAGATCCTTCCCGGGACGTTTCCTGAAGTTTATCATCATATAAAAAATGTAGATCTGAGAGAGAATGTCCACAATAATAAGATCCCCTGACTGATATTGCTTATGGAGAAAAGGCAGAGGATCACTGATGCTGCATTTAATTTTCGGAACTGTGAATACTGTTTGAGAAAAAAGCAATAAAAGCAACATTAAAAAAGCCACCATTTTAAAGAAAATGGTTTGGGTTTTTTGGTAAGGATTTCAATTAATCCAGTGTTATACTTTCATAAATTGCCTGGCCTGAAAAGTTGGTAGTGAAGTTTTTATTATACAATAAAATGATCGATCCAAATCCAAAATACCAATCCCTGCAGTTGAATAAATGTTAGCTATCATATTTCTACTGTATCTGATGACTCTGTAGCTTCTTTAGGACATTTAGGTGAAGTTGAAATAATGGAATTGAGACTGATATTTCCTATTAGGAAATGATTAGCTTAGTGTCAATTGTCCTTGGAGATCTGAAACAAGAAAACATCTTTTTTCACATCTGAGTAGACATAATTTGAGACTTTTGGAAGAGTTGAAGAAGCCTATAATTATTGGAGGAAGAGAAAATTCCTCCATTGAGATAACAGAATCACAAAATTACAGAGTTGGAAGGGACCTTGGAGGTCTTCTAGTCCAATCCCCAGGAGACCCTATATCATTTCATTAACTGACCGAATGCTAAAAATAAGTGATATTCCACCTCAATAAAGGGTGAACTATTAAATATTCAAGTATTAAATATTCATTAAATATGTCAGCTTTAGGTTTGAATTTTTTTAATTCAGATTGAAAACTTGGATATCAGACTATGGCTCAATGCAAACAAAACAGAGCAGGAATGAAACACAAATACACAAGACTGTTGTTCAAGTTTTGGTGTAATTGAGGTTGTTAATTAACTCCCTTTTTTATGAATAAAATGCATCAATAGAATACTACTTTATATTTTCTCTTGACAGTTCTCTAACGTCTTTTCCCCTGCAAAAGAGCGATTATATTTTAACAGTGGCATTTTCATTAGTCTTCCTATTGTCCTTCCTTCCTCCATTTGATTTATATAGCCACCCATTAGCCATACATCTCT
Source organism: Pseudoxenodon macrops (assembly GCA_032467955.1). Classification (NCBI taxonomy): domain Eukaryota; kingdom Metazoa; phylum Chordata; class Lepidosauria; order Squamata; family Pseudoxenodontidae; genus Pseudoxenodon; species Pseudoxenodon macrops. Next base: position 5,089 of record JANHFT010009597.1, read on the forward strand.
GAGTGGCTAACAATCAATGAAAAATATCCAGAAATAACTATTTAAACTGTGTTTAGGATTCTGTAAATGTACAACTCCAGAGACAGAACAACAGAAGAAAGGATTTACAGTATGTGTACCCATAGCAGATGACTGCAAAATGAGTAGATGTGACCAGGCAACTATGAAGGCAAATAAAGTTCTGGGATACATCACTAGAGGAGAAAAAAGGATTTCACTCTATAGGACTTTGGTCAGACTCCATTTGGAAAACTATGTCCAGTTCTGGAGACCTCATTAAAAAATATTGAGATTGAGTAAGTTCAAAATTAGGCAGCAAAAATGGTGCAAGATCTGAGACACAAAACTTAATGTATGCCGTTTGGTTTACTTGTAGGTACTGGGTTTTTTTGTATTTGTTTTATTTACTTCTACACATCGTTGAACCGATGCATTCCTCAAAAGTACCGGAAGCCCAACTTTACACAGAAGACATAACTTGGGGCAAACAGAATAATTTTGAAATTTCCATGGAAAATATGAACTCTCCTAAATGAGCAGAACTTGATCGGGTCAATTCAAAGTGAATAGTGTAAGGATGGGAACATACTGCTGAGTCAACTAGATCCATTTTCCAGTCCAGTCCAGTCCAGTCCATTTCATTGATTTATTTCCTATGTTTATGGAATTATTAGAAAATGAAAATATCTTACAATACCACCTTAAGTCAAAGATATCCTATAGATCAGGGGTGTCAAACTCAAGACCCGAGTACTGGATCTGGCCCTCGGGGTACTTAGATCTGGCCCATGGGGCAGCCCCGGAAACAGCATAGGACTGGCCAGCAGTGCCTCTACCAGAAAAAATGGAGCTTGTGGGGGCCACAGGTAGCCCTCTTGAGCTCCATTTTTTTCTGGCAGAGGGTTGCAGGAGGCCATCCCAGCCAAAAAAAGAGCACGGGAGCTGTTTTTGCTGGCAGAACACTTGGGCCACCATAGGCTCCCCAAATAAGAGCGACATTGAGCTGGCCATGCCCACCCTGGCCCCCAAGATCAAACACAACCCTGATGTGGCTCTCAATGAAATTGAGTTTGACACCCCTGCTCTAGATACCCATCTAAGTAAAAATTTCAGGAGCCAATCTGGTAATGGATACTGGTAGATATGGTTCAATAATTATCTTGAAATTTATACATTTATACTGAAATGTATTTGTTTGTTTGTTTGTTTGTTAAATTTCTAAATCAGCCATCTCACCTAACTGACTCTAAGCACTTTACAATGACATAATATAACAATATAAAAAGAATGCCAACATTTATTGTTCTGCTTTATCATGCTGTGATATGTGGAGGCAAGATAGGCAGCTTATGAGTTTCCTAAATAAATACATGCAAAATAAACAAGATTCCTATTATTTCCCTACACCTGATACAAAATAAAAAATCACCATAGAATTTATATTCTTTTATTCTTTTGTCTTTTTAGATGTTCTTTTTGGTTCAAATCAGACCGTAACATAATGATATAGCATTTCGGGAAAAACATACAAATCAGTACCCCAGCACTAGAGGCTATTATGCAGAAGATCTCCACAGCAACTGTATATTTTCCCTTTGTGCTCAGATATATTGGAACAAAAGACAACCATACACTACAGAAGACCAACATGCTAAAGGTGATAAACTTGGCTTCATTGAAAGCATGAGGCAATTTTCTTGCCAGGAAAGCCACTTGGAAGCTGACAAAAGCAAGGAATCCCAGAAAACCCAAGACATAGTAGAACATGTACTTGGATCCTTCATTACATATCAGAACTATTTCTTTGGCCATTGAACTCATGTCAGCATCTGGGAATGGGGAGGAGGTTGTCAGCCATACAGTGCAAATAATTCCTTGAATAAATGAGCAGCACAACACAATGGACATGGCCAATCTTTTCCCAACCCATTTGATCACCTTGGACCTTGGCTTGGTGACCATGAAAGCCAGAACCACAACGATGGTTTTAGCCAACAAACAAGAAATGGCCATGGAGAAAATGATACCAAAGGCAATTTGACGAAAGACACATGTCACCTTGGAAGGTTTACCAAGAAATAACAAAGTACAAAGAAAAGATAACAGGAGAACAATAAGGAGAACATAGGTGAGATTCCGGTTGTTGGCTTTGACTATGGGAGTGTTCTGATGCTTAATAAAAATCCAAAGGACTACAGATGTAATTATGGAAAAGAAAAAAACAGAACTTGCTAAAACAGACCCCAAAGTTTCCTCATACGTCAAAAATACTATAACTTTTGGAAGACAAGAATCCTGATTTTTATTTGCATATTGATCTTCTGAACACTGGAAACAGTCATCCATATCTAGAAAATTAAAGAGTGAATTAGAAATTACACTGCAGGTATCCAAACGGCACAACTCAATGTTATAAAAAGGGCTGTTTAAATCTACATCACTACATTTCCATCAAAATTACATTTCCATCAACTTTGTTATGAGACACATTGCTTGATATATATATATATATATATGATGGAATTAAATGAATGAGTTTCAATAGGTCAATATAGCTTTTTTTAAATATTTTGTCAAATATAAGAGTTAACCTTGAGCATTTTGCTAAGATATTTTATATTGTTTTGGCTCAAATATTATAAAGGTGTATTTTTTTGAAAATATATACTATAATGCTGACCTTCCCTGTTGGAAATCTTCCCTGGTGGACATCGAAGACAATTGTAGCAACAAAATGGTTTTCCTTCTATCTTGTTCCTTGTATAACCTGAATGGCATTTATTATTGCACAGAGATAGAGGGTGGACCTGTTTAAAAAATGAGAAAATAAATTGCCTTTTCTTTATGAAAAACAGTATTTACTAGTTACATCATATTTAGAAAAATATGTTAGCAAGAGAGAAAAATGCCTTCGGATGGAAGAAGAACTCAGACCTACCAACATTAAGCATTCAATAAGGAGTATAATTTATGCAGACGTTTACAAACCGGAAACATTTTTATTCTTTTTTTCCACCTATGGAATCCAAATTGCAGCAAGAAAACTTCCTTTGTTTGATAGAAATCTTCCTGAAGATTTCTATAGTATCCATTTTTTAAAACATTTGATTCTGATATTTCATTTGTCCAATTTATTTTATTTGCTGAGGTGGCAAAAATGATTTTGTCTATTTCTGAGACAATTTGCCAAAAACAAACAAACCACCAACCTGTTTTATAAATTTCACTATCCTTCCATTCATAAATATATCTTACCATACACCCAAGGAGTCACCCATTGTTATTCAGATGGCTGGAAAACCTTTAGGGACTTTGGATATACAAAGCGAATTGGAGTTTGTATCTAAGAGAGCACATGGAAGCAGAGGTGGGCTGCTGCCAGTTCTGACTGGATTGCCCAAACCAGTTGTTCCTATTCTGTGCGGTTCAGAGAACCGGAAAGTCAGGCCACCATCTGGCCTCACCCCCTCCAATTTTTTGGGCCATTTTCGGCCATTTTCAGGCTGTTTTTTGAGCCGTTTTCAGGCCATTTTTACGAAAGGCCTGAAAACAGCCAGAAAATGGTCTGGTTTTGGGGCATTTTTGGGCCATTTGCAGGCTGTTTTTCCAGCCAAAATTAAACCCAAAAATGGCCTGAAAACAGCACAAAAATGGCCTAGGTTTTAGGCCATTTCCAGGCTATTTTTAGGCCATTTTTCCAGCCAAAATCTGCCTGAAAATCCACCTGAAAATGGCTTGAAAATGACTTTTGGGCCTGTAAACCACCCAAAACTGGCTGTGAGTGGAAGAGAAGCCTGGGGAGTTGGACCCAAACATGTCCCAGACCCCCTCGTCCAAGAAGCAGCAATCTTGCACTCTTCCCCTCTCTGCTAGCTCCATTCTTTGCCTGAAGAGTGATGTTGCTGCTTCTGGGATGAGGAGACTCAGGAAGTGTCTGGGTCCAGCTTACTAAGCTTCTTTTCCTCTTTTCCTAGTTTAGCTTGATTCAGTCTCTCTCTCTCTCTCTCTCTCTCTCTCTCTCACACACACACACACACACACACACAGGATCTTTCTTTCCTCCTGCCCTCCCCCACTAGAGATCCCTGGAGTCCCTCTCCAACTCTTCCTGTCCCATACAGGTACCACCTACAGAAGTGACATAGAGTTAGCCACACATATTCAGTCACATGACCCACTCACCCACGCCCATCCACCCATGCCCACCCAGCTAGTCCTTAGGGAAGAGAATCATTTGTTAAAATATTTGGAGCCCACCACTGCATAGAAGTGTGAAATGATGTCTATCCACCAGCCGAAGATTAATTGGAACAAACCTGGTTAAACCTGGTTGGCCATGTAATAGCATCCTCATCAATGGTGAACATTACATCTTCGGAATCCATGAGGATTATCCTTCCAACTCTGACTTTAAAAAAAGAGAGGTTAGGAAATGTGATCCAATTGATAATATCAAATCCAGTCTCTAACTCTCCTTTTCGATTGAAAGAAATTTTTTGCCCAGCGGTATTATTGAATGAGATGATTCGCATAAAGTGGTTGAGCTATATTTGGGGGGAAAGTGAAGGGAAGAGAGATGTATCAGTTTTTACCTAATGTTTTTAGCATTACGTATATATATTTAATCCCCTTTTTGGGATGGTTGAGTCCTGGAATTAGTGTTAAAGAATGACACAAGAGCTCTACCTCTCTAATCCAAAACTCTTAAATAAGGAAAACTTTGAAGACTCATAGAAGAATCTATAGGAAACTATTTGTTGACTTTCCTTTTATTTTTCATGTTGGAAAAAATGTCCATCTTGGTTCAGTTCCAAGTGGTGAGAAAGACACTGGAAACATGGAGGCTGCTTGGAAAGATGGTTTAATGGTGGACAGGACCACATGGGTTTTTTTCTTTTTTGGGTGGTGGTGGTCCTGGGCAAATGAGTACATGGAAGAGAGAGAGAGAGACAGGGAGGGGGAGAGAGAGAGAGAGAGAGAGAGAGAGAGAGAGAGAGAGAGAGA
>JANHFT010009600.1:0-16112 GCA_032467955.1 Pseudoxenodon macrops
CCCATTTTATGGATATTAAAAACTGAGGCCAGAATAGAAAGGAGATGAAGATGGGACTAAGGTAGCCCCTCCCCCAAACATTTGGGCCATGGAGGGGCCGGGGTTTCATGTGTTGCCTGCATCCCGCGGATGGGGCTTCACTTGTTTCTGAGGCCCGGTTTCTGCTCGGCCCGGTGCCGGTCCATGGACCAAGGGTTGGGGACCTCTTCACTAGGAGAACTGGGTTTAAGGAGAGTGGGAATACAGAAGCAGAAAATGGAGGGATGGCAGCATTTTTAGTAGGAAAGGTATGGCTGTATTATGAATTCCGGCACAACACACCTGCCTAGGGAATTCTGGGAATTGAAGTCCACATATCTCGAAGTTGGGAAACACTGTGCCAGAGTGTTGGGTATTTATGCAATGCAGCGGAGCTTTCTTATTGAATATTTGGGAGGGATGCCCTATCTGTGGCATGTTGGGTGTTTGGAGGGAATCCTGCGGGAGGCATTACAGCTATGGAATGAGCCGAGGTGGTGCAGTGGTCAGAGTGCAGGCTACTACTTTTGTTGACTGTTAGTAGTTTGAATCTCATCAGGCTCAGGGTTGACTCAGCCTTCCATTCTTTCCGAGGTGGGTAAAATGAGGACCTAGATTGTTGGGGTCAAGACTCTGTAAAAACGACTTAGAGAGAGCTGTAAAGCACCGTGAAGCGGTATATAAGTCTAGGTGCTATTGCTATTCTTTAAGAAAAATGCAATGGCGGCTGAGTGGTTAGAAGGCAGCATTGCAGACTAACTCTGCTCACTGTCAGGAGTTCGATCCTGACCTGCTCAAGGTTGACACTCAGCCTTCCATCCTTTCCGAGGTGGGTAAAATGAGGACCCAGATTGTTGGGGGCATTAGGCTGACTCTGTAAAAACCGCTTAGAGAGAGCTGTAAAGCACCGTGAAGCGGTATGTACGTCTTAAGTGCTATCATTATGTCTTCCTCTTCTTTTCAGAGTCCTTCTCTTGCTCGAGTGAAGATTGAAGAGGCCAAGAGGGAGCTGGTAGGTATTTTCCCTTGGCATTAATTGGAAATGAGTCTCAGGGCTAACATAGATGGCTAATTTGAGTCTAACAGAAGGGATACATAGAAGGGCATTGAAGGAATCGGGCCTGTTTAGTCCAAGTCAGCGCAGGTAATCCTCGATTTACAACAGTTCATTGTCAGGGTTCCAAGTAACACACCCATAGCAATCAAAACTCCGAGGCAGGTGGATTCCTCCAAGAATAGATTTATTGGACATATCACATTGGCACGACCTGGTGAAAACTGACTCCAAATGGTCCCGCGGTTTTCACCTAATTAAACGTTCTTTCACTTTCTCCAAACAATTAATCAACATGGTCCAATCAGGAGACAGTCCAGTTGCTAGATGACACCAGTCCCCTCCTTCTAGACACCTGGTGGGAATGACCTTGGTTCCCAAGAGAAAGTATTTTGTTTTGACTACAGCACCCCAGCTATCTCTACTCCCCGCTCCCTTTCCCACAGCTCCAGTTGTGGCAGCACCGAAGCCCCAAAATGGCCACAGCCAGGCTTGAGATTCATTTAGTGACCATTCAAAATTACAACGGCACTGAAAAATGTGACTTACGTTCCATATTTTTCATGCTTGCAACAGAGGTGGGTTCTAAAACGTCTTACTGCCGGTTTGCTTGGGGGCGCTGTGGCTGCGCATGCTTTGCAGGTGCGTGCGCATGCACAGTGCTAAAAATAGCTTCTGCGTATGCAGAGGCAAATCAAGAACCAGCTCGGGGACATGGCAGCTTCGGGTCACTAACGGTTCTACAAAACCTGGCCGCCAGGTTACTAACAGTTCGGTAGAACCGGACCGAACCGTTAGAAACCCACCTCTGACTTACAACCACTGCAGTATCCCCATGGTCACGTGATCAAAATCCGGTTGCTTAGCCACTTCCTGAATTACAGAATCCTGAAAAGCTCCTGAATTAGAGACATATTTATGACGGTTGCAGTGTCTTGGGGGGGGGGGTGTCAGGTGATCCCGTTGCGACCTTCTGATAAGCAATGTCAAATGGCGAAGATTCGCTTCACGATGGTGGCAAAAAAGGTCGTAAAATGGGGCAAGACCCATTTAACGGTGATCTGGCTTAACGACAACCGTTGTGGTTGTAAATGACCTGTATTTATTCTTCGTTGTGCAGAAAGAGCTGTTTTCCTTTAATACAAATCTTATCGGATGCTCCTTTCCCCTTTGCAGGTAGCCCTGGAGGCCGAGGTTTCGACAAAGCTGGATATTACGGCACTTTCAGCAACTTTGCCTATCAAACGACCATTTGTGTAATCATTCTGGTGCGTGGAGAAAGGGAACAGTTGTGGGTGTTGTGCCTTCTGGTTTCTCTCCTCCCTTAACAGAACATACCATGCTGTATATACATTTATTTTTCTTCCTGGGAGTACGTCATAGCATTCAGTCTTACTGAATAAAATTTTTAACGTATGCATTTATACAAGCAATTGGATCGGGCCGTTTACCCTGTTGTGTGTGCTGTAAAATGTTATTGTATCTACCTTGTTCGCCGAAGGATAACTTGTAAGTATCTCATTCCTGACAATAAAGTGTTATTTATTTATAAAATGTATTAGCTGCCCATCTTACCACTCTATACAATGCTATAAAAAGCAACCTAGCTTTAAAGAATTATCTATTAAAACTATTACAACTCATCATCGTCTTTTAACGACCCCCATAATCCCTTGCGGGGTGGAGTCTGCACAACTGAATGGAGCTGAGTGTTTACTGGCCAGATTCCTTTCCTATCGCCAATGCGGACTTTTGTTCAGCAGATAATAATTTTCAGTGTGCCCAGAGAGAGAAATATCTGCCTCTGCTTAGGATTGAACTCACAGCCTCCTGATTCTGAGGTAAGAGCTCCACCTCTAGGCCACTCCACCAATAATTTTTGTTAATTATTAATCGTATTGAAACTATTGAATGGAGAATGGTCCGGAAAAATCTAGAAGAAATAGACTATCTTCCATATTGCATGACTATCTTCCGTGCTCCCTACTCAACTCTTCCTAGCATAGACATCCCATTACTACAAATGAATTCACAGATATATTTTTCTTGCAGGTGATAGCTATCATACTGAACAAGTCAAAATTCTTGATTTTGACGGATTCCAAATGCTAGATACTTTCATAGACCTGTAAAGAAAAAATGAAGTCAGATCATAAACACAGTTTCACTTAATGGCCTCTTTGCTTAACAGCCAAGTTGTTGCTCTTAGTTGTAATCACTAAATGAGGACTACCTGCATTGACTTCATTTTAAGATCATGAGAAACTAATTTCATCCTCTTTACAACAACCCTATGCTGGTGTTGATCAGATAAGGATGCTATAAAGTTGATTGATGAGGTTGCGTTAAAAGCAACATTTTCTGTTATTTCCTTCAACACGAGACAGTTGGCTCCAATCAGTGGCTCCAGAACTTCCAACTAGTATGTAGTAGTATGAGCTGCGGTGGCACACTGGTTAGAAGGGTACTTCTACTGGCTGCTGGCTGCCTGCAATTTGGCAGTTCAAATCTCACCAGGCTCAAGGTTGACTCAGCCTTCCATCCTTCGTGATCGGCAAAATGAGGACCCAGGTTGTTGGGAGCAAGAGGCTGACTCTGTAAAACTGCTTAGAGAGGGCTGTAAAGCACAGTGAAGCGGTATATAAGTCTTAAGTGCTATTGTCACGTAGTTATAAATCACTATCTAAGAGACTGGTGATGCAGTGGTTAGATTGCAGTATTGCAGCCTAATTCTGCCCACTGTCTGGAATTTGATCCTGAATAGCTCAAGATTGATTCCATCTTTCCAAGGTGGGTAAAACGAGGACCCAGATTGTTGGGTGCAATAGGCTGACTCTGTAAACCGCTTAGAGAGGGTTGTAAAGCACCGTGAAGCGGTACATAAGCCTAAGTGCTATTGCTATGTAGATTCAGAAGCAGAGATGATAGCTGGAGCAATGATAAAAGTTGGGAGTTGAGTTGAAGGGGGATAAGGGATAAGCATGATAAAAGGGCCGTATGACCGAAGCTACCACCAGCCAGATGCATTTTATCTTGACCAACTTGGATTACCCGCTTGCTGTGTAAACCAGTGGGGTTCACTTCTATGGAGTTTCTCAGTCATCCAGGTCATGGTTGTCCCAAAGGTGCTTTTTTCAAGAGGCAATTGGACTTCCTGGTTTTTTCTTTGAAGCCGTTTCGCTTCTCGTCCAAGAAGCTTCTTCAGCTCTGTTTTCATTGAGCACAGGCCCAGCTGTTGGGGATGAGTCTGTTGTCTCCATCTCAAACTGAAGCACAAGTGGTTCCTGTAGTCTGCAATTTTTTTCTGGAAATCCATTCATGAGCCTAGGTGGCGCAGTGGTTAGAGTGCAGTACTGCCGGCTACTTCTGCTGACTGCCAGCTGGTGTGGTGTGTGGGTATTGCAGCACTGCCATGTAGACTGGTCCTGGGTGCATGGGAATTATAGTGCTGCCATGTAGACTGGTCCTAGGAGCGTGGGAATTGTAGCACTGCCACGTAGATTGGTCCCAAGCAATAGGAAGAGGTTATTACAGCTGACCAGTATCCTGTATTGGTCCTGATTGCAAGATTTATCTCCATCTAGTAATTTACTCCCTTATGCTTTTTGCAAAGTGGTTGCAGGCTAATGGCCTTGTTCACATAACCCCTAACTCCGGGTCAAGTCAAAACAAAACAAAACCAGACTTCCTTCCTAGCGCGCACGCGCAGTCGGTCGATGCCCCGAATAGTCCGCGCGCCGCCTTTCGAACGCGGCGACCGTTGGAAGCATAACAAAGTTGCCTCCCCTTTTCCCTCGCTTTCCCGCCCAATTTGCCTTCTGCCGTTGCAGGAGCGGCCGGGAGCCGCAAGGTGGCGCGGCCAGAACGTCGCGTCACGCCCTCAAGCCGTTCTTTCCGGCCGCGCACCGCTTTCCTCCCTTGGCGTACTTCCTGTGTCAAGTAGCGCCGCTGTTGCTGCCGGAAGTGACGTCGGAAGGCTCGAGCTGAGGCGATCCCAGCGGCCTCCCTTCTGAGGTGACATTTTCCCCCCCCTTCCTCCGGCTTCTTCTTTTCATTCCCTCCTGCCCGGGCCGAAGAAGCGGCACCGGCCACGCCAGAGGAGGAACGGAGAGGGGGGGGAGGAGGAGGAGCCCCGGCCCCTCATGCTCGAGCTTGACCCTTCCCGCGGGGCCTCAGGCCGGCAAGAGCTTCAGAGGCCGCGGCGGCAACAACTCTGGTGAGTCTCCAGGACCGTCTCGGCGTACGAAGGCCGAGCCCCCCCCCCAAAATCCTCTCTCTGGGTATCCGGAGGGGACTGAGGGGCCGCTTCCCTTCGGTCGCCTCGCTCGGCCACTCTCGAGTCAGGCAGGGCGGGCCTGTTGAGAGAGACCCCACCCCACCCCCACTCACCTACCTACCTACCTTCTCCGGACTTTTCCTTGCTGTTCTCCTTCCCTCAAAGCTCTTAAATTCGGACCGCACCATCTTAGGCCGCAAGACCTGCCCGTTGGGCCGACCGGAAAACGGGGATAAAGGCCTAAACCGTGGTTTGTTTAAGAAGTAATAAGCATGTCGTGCGAAGGGATCGTGTGTGGTTAGGGTTAGTATGAGACGCCCTCCTTTCTCCCCCCGCCCCCCATTATCCTGGTAGGAAGTGTGTGTGGGGGGGAGGGGAGGAGTGAGATTGAACCCCGCATCAAACCGAAACTGTATCAGATCTCCTTATTCCACTCTTGTGTATTTTTGTAATCCGATTAGAGTTGGGAGGGGACCTTTGGAGGTCGTCTAGTCCGGGCCCCCCTCAAGCAGGAGACCCTATACCATTTCAACGTATGACATGCGTTAAACCTGCAGAAACAATTCCTTCCCTTTTGTACAAGGAAACCAGGAAAGACTTAAACTGGCCATCATCTTCATTCCAAAGGCAAGGATGTATGTATTCTGGCTTTTGTTGAATATTTTCCATGTCATTGCTCGGTATTTTTTAAACTGCAGTTTTGAGATGAACTTCCCCTAGATATTTTCCACGAATCTCCAGGAGATTATGGTCCTTACAAGGCTGTCCCCAAAGGTGCTTCTCCCCCCCCCCCCAAGAGGCAACTGGACTTTCTTTGCCTCTTGGAGAAAAGAAAAAAAAGCACCTTTGGGACAACCAGTGTCTGAGAATCTCCATAGACTCTATACAAGGCTGTTGCAATCCAATCCAGCGGTCAAGATTTAAGATTAGGGAGAAGTAGCATTTCCCCTAAATCATACCTGATTCACAGCAGTGGTTGCCGTGTTTCATCCTTCCTGTTTTGGTTGAAAATTACACTACATTACATTTAATTATGTCCCACAATGCTATGTGTTGATCTTTTTCCCCCCTCCCCCCCCCCACTAAAAGGGTTGAAAATATACTACAGGTAGATGTTGTATTTTTGTGTTGTATTTTTATCTCCCTGTCATCCTATCTATTCCTACTAGAAGCAAAGGTGAAAACAAGCCAGAGACGTAACTGAAATTCAACTGTATGGCTTCAAGTAAAGAATTCCTTGGCTTAGTTATTGGCAAATGATATTGCTGCATTGAATTTCTGGGATCTGAGATTAGCAAAGCTTTATTTGTAGGTTTAGCAGCTAAATTTCAACCAGTGAAAACATAGTCATGATTTTATTAATCAGTTTATTATATCTGGTGAATTGACACCAGTTTTCAGTAAGCACCAAGCTCAATTTTAGGTTAAATGGTTGGTGATGTCTTTGTTACTAAAACTAGTTTAGTACTCCATTAGTTTCCTTAAATATTAATGTTTGTTTCTTATACTTTTATCAAATTTAATACAGGTGGAAGCCAACTGGAAAATTTTAAAATCTCTTTTATATGCATGTTGATTCAATGGAATAATTATGTAATTATTCATCAACTTACTAGACCTCCCAATTGTACAAACATCTATAAGCAGCTTTACAAAATTAAAAACAAAAAAATTGACCGATATAATATTAAAAAAGCATAGTCACCCTGCTTCCTGCGTTGCATTAGAGGACATTGCTTAGTTGATAGGATCTAAAGTATGCCAACTCTGATTGTAAATACTATGAGAGTCAGACAGTCTGTCTGATACACCATGTAGGGCTTTATAGGTATTAGCTAGCCCCTTGAATTGTTCCTGAAAACTTATTAGCAACCAGTGCAGCTCACAAAACGTGTTTCACGGGCACAGCTAGGCTTGCCTGTTGCTACGTGTGTTGCTTCATTCTGGGCCAGTTATGGCTTTTGAATGGTCTTCAGGAGCAGTGTAGACCCCATTGCAGTGGTTCACTCATAAGGTAACCAATGCATGAGTAACTGCAAGGAAGAGCTCACAGTCTAGGCATGATTGGTTCACAAGTGGTATTTTGTGCAACAGCTTTCCTGGGCACAAGCTGTTTCACAAAAGCCTTTTCCTCAAACAGGTGCTAAGAATTTAGGAAGACCACCAGATTGCACATTAGACCTGAAGGGAAAATGCAGCCCATTTAAGGAAGAAGACCCCAAACCTAAGAGTTTGAAGTAGTCATAGCCACTCAATCTCTCTAGGGTTGAGTTTGAATGTGTGTGTCCCTTCCCAGACTTCAACAGGCCCCAAACAGTGAGACAGGTCCTTTGCTAGCCAGAGAACTGAGGGTTATCCACGTACTGATAATACTTGACTTCAAACTGAAAAACATTACTTACCAAGTGACTTTATGTAGGTATTAAACAGGAGGAATGAGAATGTTGACCCCTGTAGCCCTTACAAAGCAAGGACTTCAGAATCGGCCACAGTTTTTCCTATCAATTCTATTCCCCCACAGCAGGTCCAGAATAATACTATGACGAAGCTGCTGAAAGATCAAGGAAGGCCAGGAGAATGTGCCAGCTCCATCTTGGCTCCACTATGGGTCATTAACAATGCTGTACTGAGTACTGTATGTGCAACCAATGCTGTCTCAATACTGTACTGACTACTGTAATCAGCCTGAAACTCAACTGAAAAAGGTCTAGCAATCATTCACCAGGATGATCTTGTAAAAATTTCAACTTTAATTTTTAATTTAATTATGGTACTGGACAAAATCTTGAGAATATGGACAGGGCCATGTATAAACAGAAAAAAAAACCTACAAATTGGTGATACATATGGGTGGATTTTGCTTACTAGTTTCAGCTCTTATTATTGCATCAAGTGCAATAAATCAATGGTTTAGAAATTGATGTTTTGGGGAAGTTAGAGAATTGCAGCCAAAGTTATAGCAATTTAGAAAACAAAGGCAAACTCTTTACATTTTTCTTTTTTAGGATTGACAACCATAAGCTGTCAATTTGTATTAACGAGTGTTAAAGTGGTAAAAGTACTAGAATGGGACAACCTAATAGCATTCATAGAAACTCAGTGGATGATCACAATCTCAGCCTAATATCGCCCAGAACAAAACTTGGAGAAGGTTGCATACTGTACAGAACATAATGTTTTGCCTTGAAATCCTAGAGTAAACGTTATTTAAATATAATAACTTCTCTATTGCTAGATTTTGCTGCTTATTCAGTGTTTGAATGATTATTCAGGCATATGATGTTGCTCTGGCTTTTTTGAGACATTTTTGAATTGTAAATGAAATATTAAAGAGAAATTAAGATTTCTATAAAATTTAAATTTTAGTAATAGTTTGGTTTGAACAAACACTGCTATACTGCACAGTCAGAGTCCATTGGAGTTGAGCAGCTATAAGAAACCAAATAAAATTAGTGAAGGTGTTTTATTTATAGTTATTATCTTAAGTTGTTTCAGTTATACTCTAGCCTACATTCAGATATTTTCAGTTGCATATCCTCAATTGTGTGATACTTTTTAGTGTCCTTGGCACAGTATTAATAGTTTTATATCTCAGAAGATCTCAGTAGATTTTTTTTCAAGAATGACTGAGAAATAAACTTGAGCAATATTTCCATGGGTGGAGTTCATTTGATGATGGTTATGTGTAAAAGCTCTCTAGATATGAAATCTGTGTGAAAAACATAGATACGTGCAGAGCTGAATTGGCATCTGTGACCTTTCTTAACGATAATTATGTTTTTACCATAATATAAGAATGGATTATAATATTTTGGGTATTTTATACAAATTGGTTTTATAATTTGGACATTATATAACAATAGATATATACTTTTCTAGCTACTAAAGTGGACACAAATTAAAATTTAGAAGACAAAATTTAGGAGCTTATTAGTTAATATGTGGATAGCAAATAATACTTAATTTTTTTGAAATTTAACTCTTTCACCATCTAACTAACTTAAACACCTACCTCTTGATAATAATCCTGATTTTTTTGTCTGCTTGTTTGTAATGCACTAGCCATCTTTCTAGATGATTCTAGGCAGATTAGAACCATATAACTATACAATAAGAGAGACAATTAAAAATATAGAATTAAAAACGGAGCTAAAAACAAAAAGGTGGAAATAGCTCAAGCCACCAACCACCGCCAGGGTCATATGATCACCTTTTGTGAACTGACAAGCAAAGTCAGTGAGGAAGCCAGATTCACTTCACTTAAACTGTGGCAAGAAAGGTCGTAAAATCCCCTTAATAAATATATATCTTAGCAACGGGCTCAATTGTGGGTCATAAGTCGAGGACTACCCATATTGTATAACTACAATATTTCAGTATGTTAATCTGAAGCCCTCAAATGCTTTTTAACATGGATGAGGACCTAATATGATGTCATTCACAGGTGAAATCACACAATACAGGCTTTCAGTCAGAGGAAAATGATTCTGTTGTACTTAAGAGGAAATAAAGATAAGCTTTTGCTGACTGCGTCAGTTGCTTACTGCGTAACGAGTATGACCAAGATCAAGGTTTTAAAACATTGGGCAGAGTTCAAGCAACACTTTTCTTATGGAAGGTTCTTTTCTCCAATGAGTTTGGAATAATCGCTTAGCAGCATGACTGAACCCATAGGGAGAAAGGTTGAAAGTCACAAGCCTGTTTTCACAGAAATTCCGTGTCTGCCTACCATCGCCTTCCCTGCCTGTGTGTAGCAGCTGGAAGTAATTGCCTGTCTTTTATAGATAGGTGCCTCGCCTGGCATTATCCTCCATGGCCCCAACATGATGGCCTCCCCATAACCAATGGTGCTCTTCCGGCAGACTCTACAGTGCCCCTCCTGGCACTATAGTTGTTGTGAGTATTGAGGTGCCCAGCTAGGGATAGTAGTTCTTCTTTTTCTCCTCTTTGGGAGACAGACCGGTCTTATAATAAGAGGTAAACAGAGTCAAAGGAAACAAAACAATGTATTTTAACTCTAGGTTGAAAATATTCAGCACCGGAGGAATAAAAAGAACTGTTCAGATCGCAGATGGTAATTTAAAAATATTTCCCATAGCAAAATATAAAGCTCCGGATAAACCACAAACTTTCTGATCATTCCTAACTAGAGAAACCTCTACTATAAAGGAATTCCGAGTGTCATAAAACATGGAGTTACTCAGTTTGTACAGAGAAAATAAATGATTATCAGAGACAAAATAATAGATTTAGGCACACACAGCAACTGAAATTAAACTTAATACATAATTTCCCAGCTAGGCTTCTTTGTTATTTCTTAGAATAATGTGCTACTTGAATGTTCCCTGCTAGTTTTCTTGCATTTTTATTTATCTTTTAGATAATTAGATTTTATTTTATAACTCTTCTTTATTCTGTTCCCATACTTAGCTTCCATTTTAGCAATCCATGTTTTAAGGATCAAAACATTTCTGTGTCGCAGAGAGGGAGTGGTTTGGGAATAGTCTGCCTGCCCACAAGGTCTCAAACCAATCCTCATTTGAGAACATTGTGTAGAAACAGAGCAACATGCATTCCTTGTCTGGAAAGCAAGCTGTTATTCCTGTCAAAACCAGGTGGCATCACAAAAAAGGGTACTGCTGATAAAATTAAATTTAAATGATGTCAAATGAATGTAACAGATTCTGGGGGAAATGAGTAATCTATAGTTTCCTCTGTAAATCATCAGCAATGGACTGATTAGGTGCTGTTTCTCAACTATTTTGATAGCATCAGTTCTAGCTTGACCTCTGCATCATGTTATATTCTCATTTTATCATTAGTTTCTGAATTATTACAATGTTACAGTTTTCAGTTTGTGTTAAGTAAACATTTGGTGCAGACATAGGTAGTTGGAGATAATTTCAAAAGTTACATTTAGGAGACCAAAATTGTGTGAAATTGTGAAAAGACTTAGGGTTAGGGTTAGGCCACTTTGACACACCATTTAGAGGCAATAAAGATGTAGGTAATTGGTGCAGAATTTTACATGTATTCTTGTAGCTGTGTGTTTGTACACATCCAGTTCATTCTCTTAACTCAGCTTTGAAAATGCTTTCTGGCATTTTATGATAGATTAGGCAGTTAGTTCCATGTTGGTTCAGAAATTATGTCATTCCTCTTAGCTAGCATTCATCATTTGATATGATGATTTGAATCTTTTGTTCAGTGTTTGATATGGTGTTATCCAAGGAAATATGAAAAAAATACCACTATACCTAAAGAATATAGTTTGTCTTTGATGAGTTGTGTTTGAAATAGCAATAGCACTTAGACTTATATACCGCTTCACAGTGCTTTACAACCCTCCCTAAGTAGTTTACAAAGTCATTGTATTTCCCCCAACAATTTGGACCCTTTTATTGACTCCGGAAGAATGGCAGGCTGAGTCAACCTTGAGCCAGTCAGGATCAAAAGAATCAAACTCCTGGCAATGTGAGCAGAATTACCCTGCAATGCTGCATTGTAACCACTGTGGCACCCACGGCTCTGGTGGTTTTATTATTATGTGAAGTGGTAGTTTTATTATTAAGTTAATTAAGAAACATGGGCACGTATTCATCCTACCTGAAATTAATGAAATTAGATCCATGCCTAATTCATTAAGCATAAATGCTAAAAAAAAATAGTCAGGAAGTGAGCCTTCTTATGTTTGCATTATTTCCAAAAAGATTCCCGCAGCCAAAAAAATGTTTTTTAATTTCTCAATTGAGTATATAGCCCTGAAATGATAATACTTCCCAGAAGAGTTTATGGTGATAATGGAAATACTGGCAGCCTATAAAATAGTTAATATAGGTAATGTAGTTAAAATGCAAAGCTTTATAGTTTAAACCATAAACATAAAGCTGAGTTGTTACTGAGTAATCTCCAAGTTGTTATTCAGTAATCTGAACTTTTGTGTTGCAATTTGGAAGGCTAAAATGCTGTTTCAGTGAGTTTTGAATACTTCCCTTTTTCCTATTTTTCCCTTTTATTATGGTTATATTAATACAAATACAATAACATCTGTACAGTATTAAAAATACTTCCCTTTCTGATATCCCAGTCAGTTGTAAGAACAGTGGATTGCCAAGTGGCCAAATTTTGTCATATTTTCAAACAGTCGATATAAGTCAATGATTATTTGGCAGCTCACAGGTTACTGTATTTTTTGGAGTATAAGATGCATCGGACTATAAGATGCACGTTAGTTTTGGGAGAGGAAAACAAGGGGAAATAATTCCGCCTCTGCTTACCAGCATCCATCGGCATTTACCTGGATAGCATCCTTGCAGGAAACAAGCAGCCCTGTCAGCTTCAGCACGTTATTACAGCTTGATTCAGCATGAGTAGCTGATTGGCGGGTGGATCAGCCTCCCAGAATACCCCCCAATCAGCTGTTCTGGGCTGCAGGGATTGCCACAGACCATCACCGCCTCGCATTTTTGGGCAGCTCCAGGCAGCGGGAATCGGTGGCATCCTTACTGCCATTGGGATTTTGATAACGAGCAGCACAGATCTTTTTATCCATTTAAAACAAACCCTATCACCCTCCAAGCATTTAACTGGAGGGGTTGTGGTGGGGGATGATTTTCAAGGGGGCAGAAGAGGAACTTGGCACTGAAGGCTCCACTCCCAAGATGCCCCTGTCTTCCTACCTATAGCCATAGGCATTGAAAGCCTGGCTTTCTTGCAGCAAGGCCTGATAGAGACACAGCACTTCAGTCCTCCTGGATGCTGCCACCTGGTAAACACGGTGCCGGGCTTCCCGGCAAGCCCCTGCTCTTTTGCTGCCTGATTCTGCAAGTGGCCTGGAAAGGTGGAGGTTGGGACTCGTTTGGCCAAGTGGGTGCTTCTGCTCGAGAGGCATAAGGCAAGGCGGCTCGCCGCTTGGCCTGCCCCTTCTCCGGATGACCCAGGCGGAGGACGGTTGGCTTCTGCTCCTGACCCAGGATTTGGCCAGGAGGAAAGAGAAGGTGAGTCTGTGAAAAAGGAGGAGGAGGGCATGCGGCTTTGCGAATTGCATCGGGGAATTGGGGAGGAGAAAGAGCATCGCCTCCATGCATCACGTTTTTGGGCATTTTCCTCCCTGATTCCCTGATGCAATTTGCAGAGCTGCGCACCCTCATGAAAACGCAGTGGCAGCAGTTTTCAGCCGGTTCCAAGCAGCACCCTAACCAATGCCGCCGCTGATCTCCAAATTTGCGGAAATTGATTCCAAGCAATGGGGATTGCCAAAACGAGCATCGCATTTTGGAAATTTTGATCGAACAAAATGATGCGTTGATAACATTTATGCATCCCTGTTCATTCGTTTTATTGGCCTGAAAGACAGGATGTTTGTTGGGTTCCAGAACCACATCTTATTTGCGTGCTTCC
This sequence comes from Pseudoxenodon macrops, assembly GCA_032467955.1. NCBI lineage: Eukaryota > Metazoa > Chordata > Lepidosauria > Squamata > Pseudoxenodontidae > Pseudoxenodon > Pseudoxenodon macrops. The sequence continues at coordinate 13,749 of JANHFT010009600.1, forward strand.
AGCGCCTTCAGTTACATTGTCAGGTTGACAGTATCAATTCCCAGAAGCGACGCTAAAGAACATGGCGTGTAAATTCAATAATAAATAAGTGATCGTTGGAATTTGGCAGTACGAACAGTAGGGACTTCAGCTTGGGAACCATATAAGATACCCATTTTAGGCTTGGGAACATAGGATAAGCTGCCCAATTTTCAGCTTGGGAACCGGACAGATACTCACACAAGGCTTTGGAACTTCAAGGAAGAAACCGAACTACAGGCTTGGGATTCTGAACCAAGAAACCCACCCGTGGCTGGTATACCATGGCTATCAGGCATGCCTCCTATGGTGATGGGGTTGCTGGGTCATGTGCCTGGAGTGGTAGTGACAATGTTACCATGGACTAACCCAATATAATAGTAGTAATGATGTCTGTATAAAACAAACAAGATGAAACAATAATAGAATGCATGTGATGCTGCCATAACAACATCCTCCACTTTGTCCATATTTTTAGGACTTTATACGTCAGCGATGAAACACCACCCCTACTTTTTTAGGGGGGTTGAAACATCTTCTTTCTAATGAGAATGATTTAACAAGAGTTTCCAGAAGATCTTTTTTTGTAAAAGCAGGCTGAAAATACCCTATTTTTGGCATTTTTACACAAACCATCAACTTTACACTCAAATTGTGAACCTATTGGAAAGCAGTAGGACAATATTCGACAATCTTGTGTTGCTACGTTATTATGCACAAAGTTTCACATTTCTCATACCTTTCCTTCCAGAGATATAAGAAGCTAAACTTTACCCTTTTTTCATGCCACAGTCATTTTTGGCCAACTTTGCTCCAAGTTATCTAGATGGAGATCACTCATGAGAATGTTTTTATTATTTTGTTTAACAGAGCACAACAAGTTGTACAAGACGGCCAAGTTTTGTTTCTCTCAACAAAATATTGTCAGAGATATTATGTCTCAAAGTTGCTGAAGGCTGTGGTATAGGGTCCTACAAATGACTATATCTCTGCAAGTATTGCCTCGGCAAATGTAACACTTTACCAATGTTCATTGGGGACGTGTGTGCATGTTCACTCCAAATTTCATCAAAATCCATGATGGTCGAGCTGGGAGCACCAGACCACTTGACATGGAATGACCGCATCTATTATTTTTAAGTAATACTCCAATTCAATTTGTAGATCCAATATCTCCATCTCTTTCTTATGGATTATAATTTTAGAGCCCTTTGTAATATCATTTTAAATTTTATTCAGAGCAGCCTGATTCTCTTCAACATTTTTGGTTGCAATATAAGAGTTAATGAATTCACACTGTTCCTGAGTCCATTGGTTGTAAATTTTTGTTAGCAAGGCCATCTGGCGTTTTCTAATGGATAGCCAGCCTTCAAAGCCTTCTTCTCAGCAATTTATAAACACAGACACTTTCCCACAAGATAGGATATTTTTAGTTGACTTGCACATCTTTCTATAAATCACTTTCATCCATATTCTTAGTATTTACAAGCTAAAACAACACTATAGTTTCCATTGCTGTATACTGTATTACAAAAAAGGAAATCTTACAGTTTCTTTCTCTTAAAACAGATTAACTCACCCAGCAAATGCCTATTTGACAATTTTTCAAAGCCTTTCAATCTTGAAGAGGTAGTAAAAAGAAGATTAAACTCCAAGGTCATTTAAAAAGTGAGGCTAGGACAAACTTTGGCTAAATTAATGGCCCAGAGCATGATGGAACCTGTGATTTCCAGCTGAACATAAGCAGCTGCAAAAATCTGTTTCCGCTGTAGACTTACAGACCCACCTACCCCCAGCTGTTTAGAACAGGGGTCTCCAAACCTGGCTGAGGAATTCTGAGGGTTGTAATTGCCAAGTCTTAAAGTTGCCTGGTTTGGAGACCCCTTGTTTAGAATATATGGGGGTGATCTCAGGCTCTCTCTTTCCTCCAGAGAGAATTATCCATTGTCTGGATTCCACACCCAAGCTACTTTTTGGGCACAATTATCCTCTATAAAATGCAGAGCCTCTTTTTCCCCACCTTTTGAATTATCCCAGTGCATTTTCATTCTGTACCTCACCCCATTTTGTATAAACTAATCTCTCAATCTTCAACACTCCTTATTAATCATCAAATGCCCAATAAAAATTAACAGGAATACCTAACAACATACGCATATAATCCCCCTTTCCATTTAATTTAATATAAACCCCTCTCATTCCTCTCTTTAGGAATAAAATCTAATTCCATTTAACAATTAACAGAAAAAAAATACCGTGTTTCCCCGAAAATAAGACAGGGTTTTATTTTCTTTTGACCCCCAAAATAAGCGCTTGACCTTATTTTCGGGGAGGTCTTATTATTTT
>JANHFT010009600.1:40883-53435 GCA_032467955.1 Pseudoxenodon macrops
AGACTCACTTAACAACCGTGTTACTAACTGAACAATGGCAACGATTCACTTAATGACTGCGGCAAGAAAGGTCGTAAAATGAGGGGCAAAACTCACTTAACAAATGTCTCGCTTAGCAACATAGATTTTGGGCTCAATTGTGGTCATAAGTTGAGGACTACCTGTAGCCCGACAGTCAAGAGTAAGGATATTGTTACTGTTTAAATCATGGTTTAGCAAAGGTCAGCTATGAAAAGTGGAAGTGTCACTTCCATTAATCTCACTTATGGGTATTGACTTCAGGTTTCAGTACAATAACAGCCATGATTACAACTAACTGTGTTTGTGGTCATAACAGCCATGGTTTTATAACCAACCATATTTGAAGCAAAGTGCTCGGGGGGGGGGGGGAGGCAGAGAAGTTTAAGACACCAATAACTATATCTTGATTTCAGCTAATTGCATTCGCAATCTAAAATTTGATTCATGAGGGTCTTATCTGCCAGATGCAGATTAGTACATGAAGCTACCATTCGCTATCAGCAAGTAATTCTTTTTATCGGCCCCTTCATCTGTTTGTCTCTTAAAGATTTTGTGAACATAAAAATTGCAATAATTAATGGGGTGCAGAAGGAGGAACCTACCCAGATGATGAATTAGAAACAAACAAGTAGCTTGCAAGTTTGGCTCCAAATAACCTGAAACCTTATTTCTAAAGGAGTGTATATTTTCTATACGGTCATTTTTTTCCTACTTTCAGAACTCTTGCTTATTTTCACCAATTGTTGGTGAATCTGATACCTTATATGCTCTGACTAAATGCGGAAAATGTCAAATTAGAAATGATGAGGTGTCAAAAGATTTTGGGTTCTTATTGGATATATACCCAAATAGTATTGCAGATACTAGTAATACTATTTACTGTCACCGCAGTATTACTTCAGTATCGCGGTGCCAGTTTACCCAATCCTTAAATTTACCCGTCTCCCCTTTATCTCCTCCTGCAAATTCCTCTTTGTGCTTTCTTTGTGGGACCTGTTTTGTATCTTTCCCTCGAGCAGCCTCAGAAGATTCAAGATCATGAAAGAAGAGATCAGAAGATCTGGATGCAGATCCTTCTGAAATCATCCCCCCCTCCCCAAATGATAAAATGTTTGAAAGGATATTTTTCTTCCTGTTGTCTGACACTGCCAAATAGTTTTTACATTACTCAGCTTTTACCATGAAATTGAATTCAGTACCTTACTTCTGAGTAAGTATAAGGTTGCCTTGCAAGCCACAAGTCAAGAACAACATGGAGATGCTATTCAGGTTACAGATCCTACTTGGTTTGTAGTAACCCAGGAAGATTTATTTCAGTGAGTTGGGTTCGTGGACAATGTATTGTCTTTGTCATTATTGTTTCGTGTGAATCCAGCCAGAGAGACTTAAGTAACTGGAAGAAAGCATCCTGCATGGTACCAGTTGCCCGGTCCTGTCAGAGGTAGGACTTTTCTAGGAAGCAAGTCCGGTTTATGATGATTAATTGGAAGTGTCAGTAGCCCAGTAAGAAATGTGATCCCCAAAAAGAATAGAATAGAATAACAGAATTGGAAGGGACCTTGGAGGTCTTCTAGTCCAACCCCCTGGTTAGGCAGGAAACCCTATCTATACCATTTCAGATGAATGGTTATCCAATCTCTTCTTAAAAACCTCCAGGGTTGGAGCATTTTACAGCATTTATGCTGTTAAGTGAGACATTGGTTTAAGTGAGTTTTGCCCCGTTTTATGACTTTTCTTGCCACATTTGTTAAGTGAATCACTGCAGTTGATAAGTTAGTAACCTGGTTGTTAAGTGAATCTGGTTTTCTATTGACTTTTGCTTGTCAGAAGGTCGCAAAAGGGGATCGTATGACCCCGGAACATTGCAACTGTTATAAATACCAGTCAGTTGCCAAACATCTGAATTTTGAGCACATGACCAAGGGAATGCTGCAACGGTTGTAAGTGTGAAAAACGGGTCATAAGTCACTTTTTCCAGTGTCATCGTGATTTCAAAAAAATCACTTAAAACTGATGGTTGTAAGTCGAGGACAATCTGTAAAACAAATGAGTAAAAAAATAACAGGATCCATGACAACAGTTCCCTTTTGCTACAGGTAATCCTCGACTTACGAACCACAATTGAGCCCAATATTTCTGTGGTTAAAGTGAAACATTTGTTGCGAGAGTTTTGCCCCATTTTACAACCTTCCTTGCCTCCGTTGTTCAGTGACTCACTACAGTTGATATGTTAGTAACGTACTGGTTAAGGGAATCTGGCTTCCCCATTGACTTTGCTTGTCAGAAGGTCGCAAAAGGAGATCACATGACCCTGGGACACTGCAACCGTCATAAATATGAACCAGTTGCCAAGCATCCGAATGTAAATCCACATGACCATGGGGATGCTGCAGTGGTCATAAGCGTGAAAAATGATCATAGCTCATTGTTTTCAGTGCCGTTGTAACGAATGATCACTAAGCGAACTGTTGCAAGTCGAGGACTAGCTGTAATTATCACCAAATTCCCCTTGATGGGAGATAGACTTCCATTTTAGCTTTTCCCCTTCCTTCCTGGCACATGTCATTATTTGAAACCTTCCCTCCCAATGAACAGCTGATGATTAGACAGAGGTGCCCTAATTTAGTTGTAGGGACCCACAAGACAAGGTGGGGGGGCAGTCCATCCCCTGCAGGTATTTCCTCTTCTCTGAACAGCTTATGGTCTGTAAAGAGAACAGAATAGCAGCGTTAGAAGGGACCTTGGAGGTCTTCTAGTCCAACCCACTGCTTAGTCAGGAGACCCTATATAGCAGTGTTGGCCAACCTTTTCGGCACTAAGTGCTGAAACAGTGTGTGCGCATGCACACGCATGCAGGAAACCAGAACACCAGCCACCTGGTGCGCATGCTGGGAAGATGATCTTCCAGTTTGTGATGCGCGTGCAAAGAGCAGCTGGCCGGCGCGCATGCGTGCGCCTGAAACCAGAAGGTCATCTTCCCGGCACATGAAAACCAGCTGACTGGCACACCGGAACCTGGAAGAGCAATGGGCAACAGCTGACATGCCCAGAGAAATGGGTCTGCATGCCACTTCTGGCACGCATGCCATAGGTTCCCCATGACGTCTGTATAGTGTATACCAGTGATGGCGAACCTTTTAGAGCAGAAAGTGCCCAAACTGGAAGATGCACCTCGGAAACCCGACGACCAGCTGGCTGAGCTGGGGCGATGGCACACGTGCCCACAGAGAGGGCTCTGCATGCCACAGCTTCGCCATCACGGGTATATACCATTTCAGACAAGTGGTTGTCCAGTTTCTTAAAAGCCTTTGGATCTCTTATTAATTTATTCTTTTGTTGCCTGGGAAGAATGAGCATTTCAATCATCAGAGGAAATAAGAGGCAAAGATTCAGTCTTCCATTTAAAGGAGATTTAGACACCTTTGAAGGGAATCTGGCTGTAAGGCCTGAAAGTTATACAGGTAGTCCTCAACTTCGTTTAGTAACCTTTCGAACTGGAAACAAAAAGTGACTTACGACCGTTTTTCACACTTAAGACTGTTACCGCATCCCCATGGCCATGTGATCAAAATTCATAAGCTTGGCAACTGGCACGTATTTACGACGGTTGTCGTGCCTCAGGTCATGTGATCACTTTTGGAGACTTTGCGACAGTGGGGGGGGGGAGCCACATTCACTTAACAACTGTCTTACTCCTTTAACAACTGTCTTGCTTAGCAGTGGATATTTTGGGTTTAATTGTGATCAAAAGTTGAGGATTACTTGTATGAAAACTCCATTTTCAGTGAGGATATACCAGACAGTATTTTTACTTAGTGGAAATAAGCAGCTGTGGAATGTTACTGCTTTTATGCCTTGTTTATGTATCTCCAGGAAGGTAGCCTAGATGGTTTCTGGATAGCACTCTTATTTTCCTCCCGTAAATCTACTTTTATTTTACCTGCCCCTCCTCTTCCTTCCTGTGTTTATATTGAGCTTTAATCTCGCTCTTGAATCAGAATCAATCAGAATAGAGCTGGAAGGGACCTTGGGGGTCTTCTAGTCCAACCCCCTGCTCAAGCAGGAGAGCCTATACCATTTTGAACAAGTGACTGTCTTCTTAAAAGCCTCCAGTGATGAAGCAATCACAACTTCTGGTGACAAGCTGTTCCACTGGTTAATTGTCCTCCCTGTTAGGCAGTTTAGTTTCTCCTTAATTCCAGGTTGCTTCTCTCCTTGATTAGTTTCCATCCACTGCTTCTTGTCCTACCCTCTGGTGCTTTGGAGAATAATTTGACCCCCTCCTCTTTGTGGCAGACCCTCAAATATTGGAATACTGCTATCATGTCACCCCTAGTCATTCTTTTCTCTAGACTGGCCATACCCAATTCCTGCAGCCGTTCTTCATGTTTTCAATTCATACATTTTAAGTTACAGAGACCCAATCCCAAGGCCTTATTTTCTGTTTTTGATGAAGTGGTAGTTTCCTTTTTATTTTTCTCAGGAAGAATGGTTTCCTCCAGCGAAGTGACTGGGGAATTTTCATCACATGGTGCTTTTATTGGAAATGGAGGCATGAGGGCGGTAGGGTAGCAGGAAGAGAGTTGGGGGAAAGGTTTCTTTAGATTTCCTGAATAATTTTATGGGCACCATAAAGCTCAACATATAAACATGTGGAAGACTAATCAGCTTCCTTCAGCAGCAGCATGGATTTTTATTTTTATTTTCAACTCTCACAATTTTTCAGAGGTGCCCTTCAAAAGGCCACTGGACTTACTTGTTTGTTTGTTTGTTTTCCTTGAAAATATTTAGCTTCTCATTCAAGAAGCTTCTTCGGTTCATTTCATTGCTACATTCATTCCAGCTTTCTATCCTGCAAGGATGCGCCTGCCTTATTCTGTGCTGTAATTAACACATATGAAGAGGCCTCACATTCGCTACTTTCAAAAGGAGAGAAACAGCAAATCTGAAAAAAAGTTGGTTTGTGTTACGGCTGAAGGATACCACTTTGAGAAAAAGTGCTCATCCAATACATTTCAGGATCACAGGATCCAATCCCATGCTTGTTTATTCGAAACAGGAATAACCCTTAATGACCACAGTAGAGTTATTCTATGGAAGTACGCATAGCATGGTAGCCTTGCAATTGAATATCGCAAAGGGGACCGTTCACATGTATATACGATTCCCTGTAAACAAAGGCTTATTGGTAAGTTTCCTGCCTACGTTTCCTTGAACCTGTTTTTTTTTTTTTTAAACTGTAGGAACGTTTATGCAGAAAAATCTTGTGCCAAATATTCCAATGTTCCTCTCTCTGCTTGCCTGTTTTCAGCTTTATTTGCCTCCTGCCAGGAGGACCTAAGATTTGCTCATATTTTCATCTTACTTAAGAGTCAGATTTTTTATTTTTTTTAAAGCAATATTTTTGTTCCATTCACAAAGCGAAGGCATACATTTTGGTTTCTTTCCTTGATTTAATGAAAACTTGAAAAAAAAAGCAGTTGATATATTTTTTTTCTTAATTGATAAGTCTTATTGTTCAGCATGTAAGTTGTCACTTGTCTCATGTATGCTAAATTTAAGCTAAGCTATAAGGTTTGCTGTTTGGAAGTGTGGAAGATACCAGAGTTGGCGCTACAGATAGCAAGTTTATGCTTGTATTTCCTACTGATGAAGACTTTCACCCAAGTTATTCTCTGGGTAGGTGATCAGAATATCACTCTGCATGTATATGCATTTTATTCTACATTTTTGCATGATTATACATGTTGGAGTGGTACAATTTTGACTTGGTTCTTATTATATAACTAAGCATAATTTGACCTCCATAAATCTGTTTGATTCTACTTTGGATAAAACCGTTGAGAAATTGATTCATTAAAGGAATTACGAACAGCACCGTCATTGGTTAGGTAATAAACAGTCAATATTGTACTTAACCCTCGTATCTTCTGCACTTAAAACTTTTTTTTTAATTGATCATGCAATGTCCATTTTGAAGCCCAGTTGCACTGAACTCTGATGACTCGTCAAAGGAAGAAATACCTTTCATTTTTCACGTTAACTCAAACCTGCAAACCCCTCTCCAACCTCAAGTATTATTAACTTCGCTGTCGCTGCATGCAACATTTAGACAGTGACTATTGAAATTCCGATTCGTTAGGGCTTCCCCAACATTTTATAGTCATCAGCGTTTATTGCAAAATCATCGTTTTTCCATCCTCACCAACCATCCATGCCTTCTCATATTTAACCATTCGTTTATCCTTTTAAGTAAAGTGCTGTCATTTTTGAACTGCAAATTTTCAGAAAACAATGTTGGGAAGACGTTAGGTTTGACTCCTTTTGTGTACCTTTCTTGAGTATAATTTGCAAAACTGATTTCAGATATTCTATGCATAACGTGTCTCAGAGTCTTAACCTGCCAAACATTTTAAAAGGGAAGGGCAAACTGGATTAAAATTGTAGTTCTTTTTTTAAAAATTCGTCAGCTAGATGGAACGTCATTGTTTAGAGGTTCCATGGCCAAATATCATTTTTCTTGAGGGAAGGCTCTTTGGGGAAGTATAAGTGGTCCTTGAGTTACAACAGTTCATTTAGTGAACGTTCACAGTTATGACAGGACTGAAAAAAGTGATTTATTACTGTTTTTCACAGTTACAACCTTTGTAGAATCCCCATGGTCTGGTGACTAAAATTCAAACCTTTGGCAACTGACTCGTATTTATGACGGTCGCAGTGTCCCGGGGTCATGTGATCCCGTTTTGCAAACTTCTGACAAGCAAACTCAATGGGGAAGCCAGATTCACTTAACAACTGGATTACTAACTTATCAACTGCAGTGATTTACTTAACAACTGAGGCAAAGAAGGTCGTAAAATGGGGTGAAATTCACTTAACAATTGTCTCACTTAACAACAGAAATTTTGGTCTCAATTGTGTACTTAAGTCAAGGACTACCTATATAAGAGCCCTGGTGACTCAATTTGTTAGAATGCAGTATTGCAGGCAAACTGCCCACTGCCAGCAGTTCGATCCTGACCGACTCAAGGTTGACTCAGTCTTCCATTCTTCTGAGGTCGATATTATGAGGATCCAGATTGTTGGAGGACAATAGGCTGACTCTATAAACCACTTAGAGAGGGCTGTAAACCAACATGGAGCGGTGCTATTGCTAATGGGTGTCATGCTATGAGCCACGGTGACGCAGTAGTTAGAGTGGAGTACTGCAGGCTACTTCTGCTGACTGGCAGCTGTCTGCAATTTGGCAGTTCGAATCTCACCAGGCTCAAGGTTGACTCAGCCATTCCAACCTTCCTAGGTGGGTAAAATGAGGACCCAGATTGTTGGGGCCAATAGGCTGACTCTCTAAAACCGCTTAGAGAGGGCTGTAAAAGCACTATATAAGTCTTAAGTGCTATTGCTATCCTCTACTGGTAACAGTGAAAAAACTTTGGTTTGAACTGATAGATCTTCAGCCTTCAAGCTCTTTTCCTATAATACCGTTTGTTCTTCTATCATCTCTAGGTATATCAGCCTGAAGCTTACCTTGCATGTCATACAACAGCTATGTTAAAAGTTGCTTTTAAACAGACAGTCTTCCACTTACAACACTTCATTTACTGACCGTTCAAAGTTACAACGGCACTGAAAAAAGTGACTTACGACCGTTTTTCATATTTATAACCTTTGCAGCATTCCCCCATGGTCACGTGATTGAAATTCAGATGCTTGGCAACTGACTCATATTTATGACGGTTGCGTGTCCCGGAGTAATGCGATCCCCTTTTGCGACCTTCTGACAAGCAAAAGTCAATGGAAGAAGCCGAATTCACTTAACAACTGCAGTGATTCACTGAACAAACGGGGCAAGAAGGGCCATAAAATGGGGGGGGGCAAAATTCACTTAACAACCAACTGTCTCGCTTAGCAACAGAAATGGTGATCGCAAATCGAGGACTGCCTGTTCTGGAGCAATATGAACCCAACACTGTGCGGCTTAAGACGTAGCGAATTCCCTAAAATGTTTGGCAGAGGCAATTCCCAGCTTTGCGCTGGGAGCTGTTTTATGCGAGGACACCACGGAAACGTATGAGCCAATGTTTATTACTAACATCTATAAATTCCTTTAAGCGACAACTAAGTGAGGGCGTGTTCTCTCGACAGTAAAGAAGCTTCCTCTTTCATTATCTACAAAACAAATTTTATTAAGCCCTCAGAAGGGTAAGGGTTATACGGTGGAGACAGCTGCTGGTTTCAAATATGCATTTAAAGAGGAAGGAGAGGAATTTATGGAAGCGATTATAAACCATTGTGAAGGATGATGATTCATTGCCGGTTGCTGGAGAGCAACAGCGGAGGAGGGCCAGGAGCTCTTATCCTGCATGTGTGTGTTTCCAAAAATGAACTTGATCCGTGGTGGAAAACAAGGATGCTGGACTTTCTGATCCATCCTATATTCCTTTTTAACCAAGTGATCAATTTGATTAACTGGTATATGCCCATAAATCAGGAGTATCCAGCTTTGGAGACTTTACGATTTGTGGACTTCAACTCCCAGAATTCCCCAGCCAGCATTGGCCATCTCTGCTTTAAATGCTTCGGACTTCTTAACAATACACATATTCCTATAACATAATGCCTTATGCTTCAGATCAAGAAAAACCTGGGACCTGGAGTAAATGAAATCAACCAGAGCACTGATTCCCCAAACGGGTTTCTGAACCTCAAAGTGATTGATGGCCTCTAATGATGTGAGGGTTAGGAAGTCTCAAGTCCACATTAAGTGACACTGGGAATAAAAATGGTAGAAGCTTCCCCTCTCCAGTCATGTCCGGCATCTCCATTTCTTAGCTGAGGGAGCCAGCGTTGTCCGAAGACACTTCTGTGGTCATGTGGCCGGCATGACTATACGCCGAGGTGCACGGAACACTGTTCACTTCCCACAAGAGTGGTAGCTATTTATCTACTCGCATTTGCATGTTTTCGAACTGCTAGGTTGGCAGGAGCTGAGGTAGGAAGGGGAGCTCACCCCCGTTGCACCACCCTCGGGTCTTGAACTTTCAGAACTGTTAGCTTTCTGGCTGACAAGTTCAGCGTCTTCAACCACAGAGCCATTGCAACCCTTGAGGTTAAAAATCATCCCTCAGCCTAATTTCCTTTATAGGATTGTTCTGAAAAACAAAACTGGAGGGAAAAAATGTACTGTATTCCATTGGGAATTCCTGGAGAATAATGTGCATCCAAATAGACTTAATTTTGGATTTGGTACAAGTGTGTTTGATATAATTGAAGAACCCAGACGTATCTCCCTGTTTGCAATGCTCACTTCCTTCCTTCACTTCCTCATTCACTGAGAGCCAACTTCCAAATGAGCAAACTGATTTTTTATTTTTTTTGGGTTGCAAACTGTAGTTTTAAGCCCATTTCAAACTGAAAGTTTCCAGTTCCACTTTTGAAATAAACTTATGACAAATGGGAACACAAAATATGTCTCATTTGGACAGGAAGGCAATTTTCCGGGCAAATTCCCAGAAACTAAAAGATACGGAAGAGAAGAATACAACATGATCTTAGGACATATTTCTGACAGCAAATTTGGCCTTATCTGAATGGAACTATCGACTTTGTGCCACAAAACCAGTGCCTTTTTATTTAATTTCTCTCCCTCTTTTGTATTAATAGATCATTGTTCCCAGCGCGGCTAGTTTGGGAATAGGTCTGTTATGTGTTTCTGCTTCAAAAATTTCATCTGAAATTTTGTTTTATAGTCCTTCCATACTAAACAACAAATACTGCAACTTGAAAAAAAAAGGGATCAAATTATTTTGTAAGGAATGACCTGAAAAAGGATGATTTGCCCATTATTTGTCTTTTCAGACAAAAATTTGTCTTTTAAGATATCAGATTGACCATATTAACCCATATTAATATCAGGGTTCTATTTTTCCTAAAGCCAAAATAGCACGCAGTGTAGTCACGTATCAGAATATATTCAGTATAGACATATATTTGAAATTTATTCAATTTAACCAGCCATTTTCCAAACAGATATGCCTACACCATCTTTTTTTTTTTTAATAAAAGAAATCATCTTATCTAAATTCCCGTGACAGAATTGGGAATCTGATTTGATCGGAAGGACAGCTGTCTGTTTTCATGTATTCATTTCCTAAGTTTTTCTGTTAAGCATTTTATTCATGCGCATCGTTGCAACAGTTCATCTTTTACGTGCCGTTTATTTTGAAATGCTCACCTGTCGGGTCCGCAGTAGATCTTTTTCTGCGCGTGTATCTCGTGCGGTGTCGTCACTGATCTCTCTAGGTTTCCTTCCCTTTCCAGATGGGCCTCCCGTCGTGCCCCATTACGATATCTCGGACACAAACTCTGACCCAGAAGTGGTGAACGTGGACAATCTTTTGGCAGCCGCAGCCGTTCAAGAGCACAACAGTTCCGTCACTAACCAGGACGCTCAGCCTACTTGGAGGACGAGAGGGCTGCTGGAAGAGCTGAATGCTGAGACAAGTGGGTAGAACACATTTCATTGGCCTTGCTAGGATCTGGTGCTTCTTCTCAAGGTTTACTTCTCTTTCTATGTGGAATCACACGATCCCGACCTAGCAGTGACTGTGAGAGGGATCTTGGAATCTTAGTGGACAACCAGCTAAATCTGAGCCAGCAGTGTGCAATGGCAGTCAAAAAAGCCAATGCAATAATCCTAAATTGCATTAACAGAGGGATACAATCAAGATCAATTGATGTACTAATACCACTGTATAAAGCCTTAGTAAGACCACACCTAGAGTACTGCATCCAGTTTTGGTCATGACACTATAAGAAAGATGTTGAGACTCTAGAAAGAGTGCAGAGAAGAGCAACCAGGATGATGAGGGGAGTGGAGGCTAAAACATATGAAGAACAGTTGCAGGAATTGGGAATGGCTGGTTTAGTGAAGAGAAGGACCATGGGAGACATGATAGCAGTCTTCCAATATTTGAGGGGCTGCCACAGAGAGAAGGAGGGGTCAAGCTATTCTCCAAAGCACCTGAAGGCCAAACAAGGAATAATGGATGGAAACTGAACAAGGAGAGATCCAACCTAGAAATAAGGAGGAACTTTCTGACAGTGAGAACAATCAACCCATGGAACAGAGGTTGCCTTCAGAAGTTTGTGGGAGCTTCATCACTTGAGACTTTCAAGATGAGATTGGACTGCCATTTGTCAGAAATGGTGTAGGGTCTCCTGCTTGAGCTGGACTAGATGACCTATAAAGTCCCTTCCAACTCTGTTAATCTAATCTAGATCCTCTTAATACCTAACCACGGTATTATACACGGTAACCACCTCTAATACAGAAAGATGTCTGCCTACCTGCGGTACAGGTGGTCCTGGACCACAATTGAGCTCCAAATTCCTGTTGCAAAACGAGACAGTTGTTAAGTGAATTTTGACCCAGTTAAGACCTGTCTTGCCACAGTTGTTAAGTGAGTCCCTGCAGTTGTTCATGTCAAACATCGTGGAAATCGAGAATTTCAGGCAGTTCAAATGAACACAGGCAGTCCTCAATTAACATTATGATAAGCATTGAAGCTTATTTCTTATTCTGCCACAGATCATCCTGCTTTGTTTCTAGGACTTCGGAACTTTCTCACTAAGGAGACTCATTAGTGTAGCTAACGAGAAGAAAACTATCGTTTCAGGAGACAGTTTGTTTTAAATTGATATTTCACTGGCTCGGTTGAATTTTATATTTGTAAGCCACAATACGTACAAAGTAGGGGGGGGGAAAGGCAGGGAATTTATTGAAATGAATGCTGAGGCCCCTGCTGCTCTGAGCTGTGTTTTTGGATTATGACTTCCCCATCAGCGAAAGAGAAATGCAATAAATATCTCTTCTTTTCACAATGTAATATACAATCTGACAATGTTCAGTTTGCACCAGATTGCAGAAATACGGTTAAAACACCGTTCTACTTCGTAGCAAATTCTTTTTAAGAATGGCTTGCGGGACCTAAATGTACTTACCATCTGATATTGGTCTGCTACCATGTTTTTCAGACAGCCCCATCCATTGGCTGTTCTCTATTGTCTGGAGACTCAGATATAGAAAAAGAAGGAAGGGTTTAGAGCTTGCATTGATCACTTTCTCAAATATAAGTTCCCTGGTCCTCCCCAGCAATTTTTCACTTACCGTATTTTTCGGAATATAAGACGCACTTTTGCCCCTCTAAAAGAGGGTGAAAATTTGGGTGTGTCTTATACACCGAATGTAGCCCCGCCCAGGCACCCCCACCCTTTGGCCTCTGCCTCCCAGCAATTTACCTCCTTGCAGCAAACAGCCAGAGCCTAATTAGCACTAGCAACTGATTATCGGCCTCCCGACCATTAGCTGATTCGGGCTGCAGGCAGGCAGCAGGTGCTAAAACTGAAAGTGAAACTAAACTGCAAGGAGCCAAATTGCTGGGAGGTAGAGGTCTTTATTTTCTTGTGCTAATCAGGCTTGTTTGCTGCAAGGAGATAAGTCAATAACTATAAATGCCTATAGAATGTTCA
>JANHFT010009602.1:2013-12013 GCA_032467955.1 Pseudoxenodon macrops
ATCTCTTCCTTCCTCTTCCTCTGTCCTCCCTTCCCTTCTACTTCTCTGTCTTCCCTCTCTCCTTCTTCTCTCCCCTCTCTACTTCCCTCCTCACTTCCTTCCCCTTCTCCTCTTTCTCCACCACTTCCCTTTCTCCCTTTTTTCCTTCCTTCCTTCTTCTCTTCCCTCAACCTTTCTCCCCTCCTCTCCTCCCCTTCACTCTACTGCCCTCTCTCCTCCTCTCCTTCTTTCCACCTTCTCTTTTTGTTGTTGCATCCACATATCTACCAATTACAGTTTATCTTTCAAATCAATCTACGTTGAAAGCAAACAGACCTAAAATCCACATAAACATTGTGTTGATGGTAATAATAATCTTGATTATAATCAAATATTGATAATTTCTTCACCTTAATAGTTCCTTTCTCTTTTTTTACATTTCAATCTAACATAACTCCTCTTAAAACAGTTTATTTCCCAGTTTAATTAGTTTTACACCACTTTTTATTCATATTCATTTTCTTTTCCTCCTCCCCATCATGCCTATTTTATGAATGAAGTGTTTTCCTGATTACTTCTTATACCTCATTTCATATATATAATCAATATACATCATTCCTCTGTTATTCAAATTTCAGCTATTATTGTACTTTTTCCATAATTCTTTACTTATTTTATTCTACATAGCCAATATCATTTGATTTCTAGTCTCTTACAATAACATCAATCATTTACCATATTTTTTCATTGTTAAAAATACATTGAATATAACAGCATAATCATGAAACATTCTGACATGATTAAAACAAAATATATTGGCTGGCAGTTGCAGAGGAAAGAATGAAGAATGTAAACTACGGTACTTTTAAGGCTTGAAACTCCCAAATCTAAATCCATTTGTCTGACTACTCTTCTCTGAATCAGGAATGGTCCTGAAACTTCAGTTACTGCTTCAAGTGAGAGAATGGATGAAATGAAGTGAATTTCTAACCCCGTCCAGTGTAATGACATTACAATATGAATGATACAATGGTTAACAAATATATTTGTTAACCATTGCATCATTCATATTGTAATGTCATTACTTCATGACATTGTTTTGATGTCATCATGGCTTATATACTATTTTCTCTAGTAGTATATTTGGCTAAGTAATTAAATGGAACGGAGCAGACCAAGAACAAATCTTATCTTTAAAATGCCAAGTACAAATTTTATGTTTAAAATCTTGTCTTACAGGCTTGTAATTTGTTTTCAGCTGACCACAGCTAAAGTCAAAATATGGTATTATAATCATGATCTTTAAAAGCTATCTTTGCCTGTAAAAACTTAGCATATTTTAAGATATGTTTTAAGTAACTTAACTTGTGGTTTGGGGAAGTAACTTGTGGTTACTTCCCAAACCCCCATAACTTTAACCTTAGACTGTCTACTCTTGACCTCACCCCATTCCTAAGAGGTCTGTAAGGGGCGTGCCAGGGGTGGGCTCTACTTACCTTTCCTATTGGTTTGGGTTGCAATGGAAGTGTGCATTTTGCATGCGCGTGCATGCTGCGCATGCACACGCACACCATCACATCCAGATATTGCTTCGAAAAGAACCCTCTGCGCATGTGCATGAGGCTTTGCGCATGCGCAGAGGGTTATTTTTGAGGCAATTTCCACCGGGAGGACCAGTTTGAGGGTGTGTCCAGCCGGCCATCGCTGACAGTTCAGCGAGCGGGGGGAAATTCCTGCTACCAGTTCTAGCAAACTGGACTGAACCGGCAGGAACCCATCTCTGGGTCGTGCATAAGCACGCCATTATGTCTACTGTTCCTGTCCTACTGTCCCCATTTATTTGTATCCTTATCCTGTATTTATAATCATGTTTATATATATATATATATATCTGTTATCTTATATGTGTTTGACAAATAAATAAAAATCAAAAGTAAAAATAAGATGTTCATGATCCTTTTCCAATGGATTCTCCAGCATTCTTGACCAAAGCAGTTGAAACAGGAATGATAGACTTCTTAGCAGCAGTGCTCCTTTTATGGAATAAACTCCTCAAAGTACCTTCTTTTGAGAGCAGCAGACTGATATCGGTGAATGCACCCCATAAGCACATTTGCAGAGAATTTCAAGCACACATACTTCAATTAGTGACTTGTGTTGCATTGCTGTGACATTTTCATGTTTTCTTTTCAGAACTTTTGCTATTCCTTCTGGATTGTATCACTTTGATTCGGCTTTATTTAGATAGCAAAAAGCAGTGCATGGTAGTTTGACTGCAGCCATAAGACAGAGGATTTTCTTTAGAAAGAGGATTCAATGTTGTTATCAATGCTTGCTTATCAGAGCTCAACATTCTTCACAATTTGCTCTCCAAATTATGAACCTGATGTTGCAAATCTGATACTTTTTTTTCCTGATGACAGGGTTTCTATTTCTATATGTCCTTTTATGCATAGTATCAGTCTGTGTTTTGTTAAATGTAGTCTAATAAATCTGATCTTTTCTGCCTTCGCATGGTGCCATTCATCATAATGCATTCTTTTTCTAATGGCTAGTATCTCATGGGTTTTATTTTCAATAGCAGATTGGCATGAAGACATAGAAAGAAAGAAAGAAAGAAAGAAAGAAAGAAAGAAAGAAAGAAAGAAAGATAAAAGTTTCAACCCAAATGCCTAACTACTCATCATAGGATTCAACTTCTTGTTGACGTTGTAAAGGAGACAATTCCAACCACATAGACTATACAGGTGCAAAAGATATAAAATAAGGGATTTCATTATAAAAATGATACAATTCTTTAGATTAAAATCAGGTCTTGTTATAGATTTTAGATTACTATTTCTCAAACTAAGTCAATACCAGCCAGGGATCTATCTGCCCTCCTTCCCTTCCTTTTGCAATCACCATGCTAAAAATGCCATTCAGATATAGACTTTAGTGCTGTCGAAATGGTTATAACTGGAAAAGGAGATTGGGAAGCTCCAGTTTCCCTTCAGAAACATTTGATTGCAGACATGGAGCTGCCGATCAACTGATCATTGCTTTTTGTAAAGTGAAACAATTCAGCAGAGGACATTTTTCCACTCAGGGCGCCTGTCACAAATTTTACGTACTGAATGAATACCAGCCTTGCCAGTCATACTTTGTCTTTCAGAGTAGCAGTAACATGGATGCATCTTGGCAATTAAACCCAACAAACATGAAACAGAACAGCAGCATCTGAAACAGCTGCTACAGTGTCCCCCAGTGGCAGCATTGAAGGCGAGATGTTTTATCTTTCAATTTGAAATGAAGAAGGCTTTCAAATTCCTAATTTTAACTATATGGGTGGTCCAAAGATCTTGATTCTTTAATGCAATATGACGGTGTGAAATTCTTACTGTTAGCATTTCTGATATATGCAGCATCTTGCATAGAACAACAATTAACCACCAATCAGCAATTAAATGTTATGACAACCCTATTGGGTTCACCACTGTATAGGTCTGTTCTCTTTCCCTTTGCTAGCTTTATCTTTATTTATCATCTCTCTTTTGCTAACAATATAGTTTCTATAGCAACAACCATTGGCTGTCAAAATAATGAAAGCCACAGAGAGCTCTCCTGCAGTGAAACCCCTCATGCTGACAAATCCAGGCTTTATTATCATTGTCCAGTGTTATTCATTACCTATCAAATGATCCATTTATTAGAATATACAAGTTACCAACTAATTACTTCTGGAATAGGATAATCGAAATAGGGGTATTGACTTCTTCCTGTATCTAAAAACAAAATCTCTATGTGATGTATTATTTGCCTCAGAACATGAATCAATGACCTTAACTACATATGTCTTAACACTGAAAGCTGCATCATTTGTATTATTAGAACTTGCCATCCTCACTTAAAAACTCTGATTATTTGCGCAGAGTGTAGAGCATTAATTTTCCAAGGATAAACTGAAACACGATGATGGCAACTTGATGGCCATATTAGCATTTTTAATTACACACCATTGTCTGCTGAGAAATCTGTGGGGAAATCAAAATTGTAAAAGTCATCACCCTACTTTGTAAAGTGATACAAATAATTATCTCTCTTATACAGATACTCTTCATTTAGTGATCATAATCAGCACTGAAAACTTGCTTGTAAGCAAAGCAGTCACTAAGTGAAATCGGGACAGTGTTTATGATCTTACTTCTACTTCCCTTTGTTTTACTGACCTACAAAGGTTATATATGCAATGACTGGTCACAAAATTACTTTTTCGTCAAATGAAGACTATCTTATACACTATTTGTAAACGAATTGTCATGTGTGTTCATCCTGGAACTGCCAATTCTTTTTCTCAAATTTCAAAATTTCAAATTTCAAAATTTGAAATCTCCATGAACTAAGTTGCTTGAGTTTTACATTCTTCTCTTCTTTACTTAAGCTGCTGGCCTGGGTCATTTCCAAAACATTTACGATTGATACCGCCAAAAAGATATTGAGACTCTAGAAAAAGTGCAGAGGAGAACAACCAGGATGATGAGGGGACTGGAGACTAAAACATATGAAGAATGATTACAGGAACTGGGCATGGCTAGTCTAGTGAAGAGAAGGACCAGGGGAGACATGATAGCAGTGTTCCAGTATTTGAGGGGCTGCCACAGAAAGGAGGGAGCCAAGCTATTTTCCAAAGCACCCAAAGACCAGACAAGGAATAATGGATAGAAACTGATCAAGGAGAGATTCAACCTAGAAACAAGGAGGAACTTTCTGACAGTGAGAACAATCAACCAATGGAACAGCTTGCCTTCAGAAGTTGTGGGAGCTTCATCATTTGAGATTTTCAAGAAGAGATTGGACTGCCATTTGTCAGAAATGGTGCAGGGTCTCTTGCTTGAGCAGGGGGTTGGACTAGATGACCTACAAGGTCCCTTCCAACTCTGTTAATTTGTTAAATATTACTATATCATATCATTATATTTCTAATGAAGTTGGACCCAGAAGACCTAGGAATTCATCCCATCAGTTACTTTAGAATGAAAACAGGAAGTTTAAATTCTATAGTATTAAATTATTTTATAGAAATCTTGCCAATTACAAAAATAACTTTATTGGTGCCTCTTTTCTTTTTTTTTTGAGAATAGCTTAGGTTTCCTAGAGACCTATCCCAATATTTAGGAGACCTTGGGATATGGAGAAAAAAGAAGAAACAGTTAAGGGTGGACTATTATTTGCAGTAAAATAATGATATAACTGGTTTATTTATTTTGAATAAAAATATCTAGCTCAGCATGATCTGTCTAGGCATAATGATGTTTTTAGACCTGTCAAGTACATGGAAAGGAGACTCTCTTGCATACATTAGCCTCCTGAAGAATGGCTCCCAAATCATCCATTCTGCAACAATGCCTTTATATGGGACAGAACGTTATTCGTTCCTACTCCTGGGATAAGTCTCTCTGGAATCAATTTGTGTTTGTTTGCAAATAATCTGAGAAATATAGGATAACATGTTCATTGTGTGTTCAAGGGGAGATTTGTTCTTTCTTTTGATTTACAAAGTTCAGTAATGTTATTTGAATTACTTGTCATACTAAATTATTAGCATTACAACATATGTTTATTTCTTTAGCCCATCCCTCCTTCTCTGCCATTCTTCCTCTTATTTATCTGCTTTCAGGATTCCATTCATACTTTATAACTTGTACCCTGTAGTCAAGAAAAGCTCCCATGGGTATTGGATTCTGAGCAGTTTAAGTATAAGCAGTATACGTCCAGGATTTCAGTAGCACCAGTGGGACATATTGCATGTCTTCCATAGGTAGCTAATCTACCATTTCCAGTATCTCAATCAGTATTGGTTTGGACCAGTTCAGGCGAACTGGTAGTTCCAACCAGCAGTTGGGCCCACCCACCTCCTGGTGGTATCCCATCCTATATAATCACCATGTGTTTGATGCCATGTGCATGCGCGCACTCTCACATTTTCGATTCTGAGAGAACCAGTTGTTACATTATGTGACGCCCACCTCTGGATAGATAGATTAGTCAGAATTCTTGACTTTTAGTCAGTTAGTATAAAATACTATCTTTTGAAAATACAACTTTCCTGAGAAGCTCTCAGGTTGAAGACAGAGATGATCAATGACCCCTAGAATTGGATGTGAATAGGTAGGATAAACCTTTCCCTTTACCTCTATTTCAGAAGTGGGATTCAGCAGGTTCTGACCAGTTCTGGAGAACCAGTAGTGGAAATTTTGAGTACTTCGGAGAACTGGTAGCAGAAATTTTGAGTAGTTCGGAGAACCAGTAAATACCACCTCTGACTGGTCCCGCCCCGATCTATTCGCTGCCTCCCAAGTAGCAGCTGATCAAGAGGAAATGGGGATTTTGCAGTAACCTTCCCCTGGAGTGGGGTGGGAATGGAGATTTTACAGAACCCTTCCCCTGCCACACCCCCAAGCCACACTCCCAATCCATGTCACACCCACCAATCCATGCCCACAGAACTGGTAGTAAACAAATTTGAATCCCACCACTGCTCTATTTGATCTGCTGTTATGCTATTTTAATGGTTAAACACTTATTCTGGAAAAATCTTTGGGATCTCTTGACTAATCAATTTTAAGCTTCAGCTTACTTTAAGTAATAATAACATAAGTCAGCAAACATGGTCTCTTGCTGCTCAGGTGTGACTTTAGGTAACTTATAAATGAATATATGGAACAAGGGGATTGGAAGGGATTTTAGAGATATCTAGTCCAGCCCTCTTCTCAAACAGGAGACCTTATACCATTCCAGGCAAACTGCGGTCCAATCACTTTTTCAAAACCTCCAGTGATGGAGCACTCACAATTTCTGGGCATAAGCCATTCCACTGATTAATTGTTCTCGCTGTCAGGAATTTTCTTCTTAGTTCTAGATTGGGTCTCTCTTTAATGATCTTCTACTTGTTACTTCTTGTCCTGTCTTCTGCTGTTTTGTTGAATACATCAAACACATACACACACACACACACACACACACACACACACACAAGTCTTGAGCCTCTCAAGTATTGGAAGACAATCGTGTCTTAAATTTTGAACTTCTTAAACTTAAATTTCCTGATCCTTTAATTCTATATCTAGTCTAACAAGGAGAAAGACTAGAGGCGTCTAGTCCTTCTTCTCCTTAGAATAGACATAGAATTAAAGGATCAGTCCCAATACAATACTATGATTGTTTACATCCTTCAAGTGTGAGAGTTGTCAATTTAGTACCATTCTCTGCTTCTGTTCTTTAACCAGCTACTGATCTTACAGACCTCTTATCTCTTGACTGCCAAGTTTCACTGAGTCTCTTTGATGAGAGAGCTTTTTCAGGTAAACAATGACTACTCAAGCACCCTGGCAATATATGTTCTTATTGTTTGTTAACTTTTATTTCTCACCTTTTGTTCTGGAATTCAGCTAAAGAACCTCAACTTTTATATTCTCACTCTGACCTCTAGATATATATTTTAACAATTCATATTGACCTGCATTTAGGATTAGTAGCTGTCTGTCTGTGAATGCCATTTGCTGGGAAATGGTAGCAGCAGCAGTCACTGACTTCATATCTTAATTTTGTATTTCTCAGGTTTATCTACCACACTTGACTACTGAAGGGGACCAGCTGTTGAATTCGATAACCTTTGGTCTGATCCAACAGGGCTATTGTGTTTATGTGCTGATACTGTGATTTCCTTATATTTGTTCTCTTTATCTCTGTTCTGCTCATTTTCAGGGATAGTACATCTCTGGATGAATAGCAGTTGGCCATGGGAGGTATTTCAGCACAATAAAATTTACCGGTGCTGATTTGTCTGTGCAATTTTTCAACAGCCTTAGATTAACATTGCACAATAAGTAAATTCAACAGTCTAGGGCAATAAAATGGCCATTAAAATGCTACTCGGAAGGCATATTTTCACATTGAAAATCTATAAAGCAGTTATTATAGCTTAAAAATGTTCACAGCCATTCAAATTGTTGAATCAGTAGATCTCTTGAAGCTCTGATATATTTCTGGAAACCTTTTTTCAAAATGGCAGTACCAGAGGTGGGTTCCTACCGGTTCTATCCGGTTCTATAGAGCAGGTAGTAACTCTGCGGTGATGTCACAGAGCCGGTTCTGTTGGTGGCTTGGTGGGCACTGCCATCTTTGATTTTGTTTCTGCGCATGCGCAGAAGCTAGTTTTTGACTACTGCGTGCACGCTTGAGGCACGACCCTGAGCGAACTAACAGTAGGAAAATTCAAAACCCACCTCTGGGCAGTACATTTGATTTTGAAGTACTACAGTAGAGAAAATATATGTGAAAAAGAAGACAATTGATGTCCATCACTTATAAATTTCTTTTTTAGTCTTAAGTTGGCATTTGTGAAAAAAATGAATCTGTATTTAACATTATCATTTTTTCTCAAATCTCTTTGACATTCATGGGTTTTCTAACATCTTTTATAATTTTCCTACCGGTTCGGACTGGTTCTATAGAGTAAGGTAGTAAGCCACTGGTGATGTCACAGAACCGTTTCTGGTCAGTGAACACCGCCATCTTATTTTTTTTTAAATTGGGGGGGTTGAATTTTCCCGGTTTTTTTTTCCTTCTGCGCATGCGCAGAAGTCATTTCTGTGCATGCCATCTTGTTTTCAGCCTTTTGGGGGGGTTGTACTGCACATGTGTGCATGTACAAAGGCGTGCCCACGAGGCGTGGGAGGCAGCGAACTGGCGGTGAGGTAAGTTAGAACCCACCCCTGATACCAGGTAGTGTCCTGCATAAAGCTGCAGCTGTGAGTCAGATCAAAGAAGTTTCTTTTCTTCCTTAATTACAATGTCTGAATTAAAAAAAAGGGGGGGATAGTATCTGATTCTGAATATGCCATAATTGTTTGTTTATTGTTAGTTTAACGACCAACCTTTCAATCAAATGCTCAGGATGATATCTTTCATCCCATTTTAGTGGGGTTAAACTCCCCCAGATAGTTTGCAACTTGTCTCTATCCATTAGAATAAAAAGAGAATTTTCTGGGATGCATGGTTACATTTTTCAAACTCCTTCTTACAATAAAAATTTTGGGACGGTGTCTATTAAAATGCTTGCTTGCTTGCTTTAAAAAGGCAGCTTTCTGAAGTCACAAGACTACATTATATCTAGACAACAAAGATATGAATTTCAGGGAGAGATTCAAATAGATGAATCTTTAGGCTTAGCAAAACGTTGTTTTTGTGGAAAAACTAAATCTCAAAAAGATATTGATATTTTAACTGCTTGTGTGTATAATTGAGGGTCTTTTCATGAAAAGCCAGTCCAATCTAATGATTAAGGCACCAGGCTAGAAAGCAGGATACTGTGAGTTCTAGTCCTGCCTTGGGCACGAAAGCCGTCTGGGTGATTTTGAGTCAGTCATTGTCTCTTTCCACTTCACAGGGTTGCTGTTGTGGGGAAGGAAGACCTATTAGACATCTTTGTCACCTTGAGTTATTTGTAAAAATAATAAAAGTTGGATTAAAAAAGATTAGCACCATTAAGGCTCGCCCTACCATTAGATAGTCACCTCAGATTTTGGAGGACATAAAAAGATAGCACTTGTTATTTACTATTTATTTCTTTACTGTTCAATAGTTTGATATCAATATTTGATTCTAAGATACAAGGAGAGGTGTGGTTTTTTTTGCCCAATCGCTGGCTGTGTGTGGTGGAAGCTCTAGCTACAGGGTAGGGGAGGACTGAAAAGAGTGGCAGGGAAGGAAACAATGGAGGCCCACCCGCCTCCACACTCACACACACCTTAGAATTCCTGAAGCTTTTATCTGGCTGTTCCCAAGAGAATGTAGTCAGTCTGGCAAGATTCTTGTAAATAGGCAGGCAACAATAAAGAAGTCATTCTGACAGCTCACAGTGTCGCTTTGGTTCTGGCAGGTTGACTAACAAGGCAATACTTTTTCAATCTCTTCTTCTTCTTCTTCTTCTTCTTCTTCTTCTTCTTCTTCTTCTTCTTCTTCTTCTTCTTCTTCTTCTTCT
>JANHFT010009603.1:12356-23078 GCA_032467955.1 Pseudoxenodon macrops
AAGTTTTTAAGAAGATGTTAGATAACCATTTATCTGAAGTGGTGTAGGGTTTCCTGCCTAGGCAGGGGGTTGGACTACAAGACCTCCAAGGTCCCTTCCAACTCTATCATTCTATTCTATTCTGTTCTAAAAATCAACCTAATACTTATATCAGGAGCAGGTATATAATACCCTGTTTCCCTGAAAATAAGACCTCCCTGGATAATAAGCCCAATCAGGCTTTTGAGTGCATGCTCTAAAATAAGCCATCCCCAAAACACAGCAGCAGCCATGAGGTGACCACGCTCACCGCCTCCTGCACCTCAAAAGTAATAAGACCTCCCCAAAAATAAGGCCAAGTGCTTATTTCGGGTGTGTGTGTGAAAAGACAGGGTCTTATTTTCGGAAAAACACGAATACTTATAGCCAATTCAGCTCTCACTGACAATTACTTTAAAAAGCAAGAGACTCTGGCCTCTTCTATGGTTCTCTGATTCAAAGAAATCAAGAGTCAATGTCTTTTTTTAAATCAAGAATATCAGCAAGGAAAGATCCTTCCACCTAAATAAAGTTATGCAACACAATTAATTTATATTGCAATTTTAATTGAAGTCTAATTTAATCAAATATTAATTCTCTTTCACACTTCACAGTGTGGTTATCTCGTGTTGTTCCTCCATGGTATTTTTTTGGTTCTGCGGTTGCTCTAGTTTCTTATTTCCTTGGCAGCTGATTGTTGCAGTTGATCATGAAGAAATTCCGAGACTCAAGGCACTTTATGAAAGGGGGACACAGAATAATGTCCGGGGGCTGAAACTAATCTCTCCCAAAGAAATACAAGCCAAGGAACCCTACTGTCGGGTAAGCTGCTGTCTTGCTGTGCAGAATCTAATCTTTTCTGGTGAAATAACTTGTTAAATGTGGGATGGTAGCGGGCAAAGTCTGAAATCAATATCTCCATGCAGTTTAACAATAGTAGTACATGAAATTAAGGTGAATATAGAAAATTAAATACAGGATTTCTGATTTCTCTTTGTGAAAGAGCTGACAAGTACACTAATTACATTTCCCACTTTTTCATTTTCCTACATCATTTTCCTTCTTGTCTCTGGAGAAATCTTTTGAGGTCTTTTCTGGCATTTTTTTGTTCATTTTCACCTGAATAGATGGCACAGCTGTTATTTATAGATTTGGAAGAGTTTTGGCAACCTGTTGAACGGACCTGGAAGATAATACAATAATACTCTGACATCATATCAAATCTGCATGTTCTAGCCTTAGTTTTTAACATTTGGGAATTACACATTACCAAAGCGCACCTTCTTCAAAGTGTTTTTTGACCTATCAGGGCCTGAGTATCTTACATCCTCTTCCGTGTAACTGAGGTTGGTAAGGTGGAAGCCATGCACTGGCTTCTAGAGGAGGTTGCTGAGCTACTAGTGGCACTTAACGTCTGATCCTCTTGCTTCTCTGGGTCACAAGCTTTTGTTCCTTCTTGTGTTCTTTGGCATTCCTATAATTTCTCCGCCCCTACTGAATTGCTTTACCCATCACAGTAAGCAAATTTTTTACCTTCCCTCATGTCTGATGATACAGTATACAAACTCTTTATTCCTTTATGTTCTCTTCTAATGACACAAGCTTCCAATTTCCGGCAGCCATGGTTTGAGTTTTCTGTTTGAAGGACAAACCTTCATGCTTTACAGATCAGTGATCACCACAAAGTTTTCTTCACTGTTCATGTTGCTTGGAATTTCCCATGCAAAACTAATATGCTCACTTATTTTGGTTATATGTTTCTGAAGAAATGTCCTTCTAGGTTCAGTTCCAAGTGAGGAAAGAGACACTGGAAACATGGAGATTGTTTGGAAAGATGGTTTAATGCTGGACAGGAGCACATGGCTTGAGTTCCTGAACAGAAAAGGGCTGAGATGCTGAGAGAACCTTGCTTTTATGCTTTCTGTTGGGCATTGTCTTTGAGCTGGTATTCTGATTGGTTGTCAGACTCCCATGGGGCCATGCAGTGGCAACTCTGTAGGCTGTGTTTTGAGTTCAAGTTTGGCTGAGCCTTGCTGGGTGTTGATGTAATGAAAGGGCTTTGTGCAATTCCTAATATGGCTGTCTGAAGGAGGTAGATCTTTATTATGTAGAATAGACTGGCCCAGGCCATTAACAAAGGTGGGGGGCTGAGTTTCTGCTTCTGTGAGTTTCTCCTCTTTTAGGGGAAATATTCTGTATTTTTAGTATATCCTAAAATATTTCATTCCTCTAGGAGGGAGGGAGGTGCTAACTTCCTTCACTGCTTTACGAATTTCTCTGTGTGTTTTTTTTCCAGAGTTTGCATTTTTGGAAGTGATGGGATTGTTCCAATACAATGTATGTTGTGCGTTGGTTTCTGCTAATATAAGTTGTTCCTAGGTGCACATTGTCCCCTGTGCTTTATTTTCCTGCCCATATGTTTGAGTTGAGTATTGCATTGCATAACATCGGTGCATAGTCGGTTTCTTGTTTAGAGACAGATTCGGGAAATGTAAATTATGTAATTTCATCCTGAAGTGCAAATTACATTTTACTTTCTGCATTTTCCTTATAATAATCTGTATGCAAGAATATTGGCTCATATAACTTTCATACAATGTTTGGCTGACCAGCTCTTTCAATCTTTCATTGTAGGATTCTGTTCCCAGTCGTTTGAACATTTCAGCAGTTGTTCTTGATTGATCTCAGAAATTAAGCAGGCTGGAGGGATCAACAAGGATGAAGATACTACATCCAGTTTTGGTCACCATATTATAAAAAAAAGATGAAAAGGGCAACAAAGATTATTAGAGAGAGGGCTGGAGGCTAAAACATATGAAGAACAGTTGCAGGAATTGGGTTTATCTAGTCTAGTGAAGAGAAGGACTAGGGGAGACATGATAGCAATGTTCCAATATCTCAGGGGCTGCCACAAAGAAGAGGGAGTCAAACTGAAAAAGCACCTGAGGGCAGGATAAGAAACAATGGTTGGAAACTAATCAATGAGAGAAGCAACCTAGAACTAAGGAGAAATTTTCTAACAGTGAGAGCAATTAATCACTGGAACAACTTGCCTCCAGAAGTTGTAAATGCTCCAACACTGGAGGCTTTTAAGAAGAGACTAGACATCCACTTGTCTGGAATAGTATAGGGTCTCCTTGAGCTTAAGCAGGAGGTTGGACTTCTAGGTCTCCAAGGTTCCTTCCAACTCTGTTCCTTTTTTAAGTCAGTGTCGACTCAGAGTGACCACATGGACAGATTTTCTCCAGAATAATCTTCTCCAACCTGGCCATTCATGGCTTCCAACAATGCACCCATTGCTGTTATAATCAAGTCCACCTTATTTACTTATCTTCTTCTCCTCTTTCTTTCCATCTTTCCCAGCGTTATAGATTTCTTTGCATAATAGATCCAAAGGATGACAATTTGAACCCGGATATTTTCCTCTAGATTGACTGGATCTTTGCCGTTTGCTTGTTTTCTTGAGTATATCCATAGTATTCACACAAAAGTCTTCTCTAGCAATGATGCTCAAAAGCATCGAGAATATATTCTCCTGTTTCTTTAAAGTCCAAGTTTGGCTTCCATAAATGGTCACAGGCAAAAGCTTTGCTTGAACAATTCAGTTCTTTACACAATAAATTTCCAGGGAATAGAACAGCTGGTAGGCTACACTGAGAAATCTTCACGGAAGAATGTAAACTACTACTGTATTGTTGTCAAGAAAAATACTAGAGCATATCCATGAGATTTTACAGCAGTTTAACTCAACTGGAAAAAAAATATTTCACTGTCAGACTCTCCCTGTTGCTAGTCCTTGAGATTCTTTCAGTTTAGTTTTGGTGAAAGCGCCCTCTAGTGGTCTATAAATATTGAATAATTTTAAAATGTCTTATCTTTTTTTTTTTAATTTAGTTTGTCAAACATGTACAAGATAACAGATATACTGTAAGTATAAACATTGACATGAACACAGGAAATGAGTATAAATAGATGGGGACACTAGGGCAGGGTCGGTAGGCACGTTGGTGCGCTTATGCACGCCCCCTTTACGGACCTCTTAGGAATGGGGTGAGGTCCACAGTAGACAGTTTGAGGTTGAAGCTGTGGGGGTTTGAGGCTATAACAACGGAGTCGGGTAGAGCATTCCAGGCGTTGGCCACTCTGTTGCTGAAGTCATATTTTCTGCAATCGACTTTGGAGCGGTTTACCTTGAGTTTGTATTGATTGTTTGCCCGCGTTTTATTGAGTTTGAAGTAGTCGTTGACAGGTAGGATGTTGTAGCAGACAATTTTGTGTACTATGCTTATGTCAGACCGTAGGTGGCATAGTTCTAGATTGTCCAAGCCTAAATTTCCAGCCTGGTGGCATAAGTGATTCTATTGTGAGCAGAGGAGTGGAGTACTCTTCTCATGAAATACCTCTGGACCCATTCAATTGTATTAATGTCCAATATACAGTGTAGATTCCAGGTAGATGAGCTGTATTTGAGAATTGGTCTGGCAAAGGTTTTGTATGTTTGCAGTACAATGTTACCAGAGAAGAAGCTTTGCAAAATTAGGTTAAGAACTCTTAATGCCTTTTTGGTAATGCTGTTACAGTGAGCACTGGGGCTTAAATCATTTGAGATGAGTACTCCTAGGTCCTTGACCGAGTGAGGGACATTTACAAGATTGTATCCGCCCAGCTTATATTTGGTGTTCTGATTTTTGTGGCCAATGTGTAAGATAGAACATTTGCTAGTTGAGATTTGGAGTTGCTAATTGCGTGACCCTTCTGACATATAGTCAAAGTCGCTTTGTAGGGCAGCAGCATTGTTGGTTGTGTTAAATAGTTTTACCTCATCAGCGAAGAGGACGCGGCTGCTTATAATATGATCGCAAAGGTCATTTATGTAAAACAGAAAGAGTGTGGGTCCTAAAACATGGGTCCTAAAACACTGCCTTGGGGTACACTGCTGTTAACTGGTGCCATGTTTGATAGGGCACTCCCTATTTTGACTACTTGTTGCCTTTTAGACAGGAACGCTGCTATCCACTTGTGCAGGGATCCGGAAATGCCGTAAGAACTTAGTTTTAACAGCAGTTTGCCATGTACCGCTGAATCAAAGGCTTTGCAGAAGTCTATGTAAATTGATTCTATTGCTTTACCCTGGTCAAGTTGTGTGGTCCAAATGTTTCTGCAGTGTAGGAGTTGCAGGTTACAGGACAAATTTTTCCTGAAACCAAATTGCTTGTTAGAAAGCAGGTTGTTTGTCTCTAAGTGGAGGTGATGGATTGGTTTATAACACATAAGATTCAATATTATACAATATGCATTTCAGTATAATAAATTATAATAGATACCAATGATTTGTTGAGAAAATTCCAGCTTTCACCAATATTGCCATGTCCTTCTGTCTTGAAGCACAAGCTACCTGCATTGATCTGGCTCCAGCTGGCTCTTCTTTGGTTATATTAAACAGAGGCTTGTTTTCTCGTGGAATAGAAAGCAAAATCTGTTTGTAGAAAGGGTTGATAGCTACAATGTGAGAAGCATAGAGTCCATATGTAAATGGACAAGATGGTTGGCTGGTAAATATCCATGCTTAGGTTAATCCACCAGCAAAGTAAGAAGCAGGAAACATAAGCTTCCATATGTGTTTCCAAAAGTTTGCTTTCAAAAGTTTAGCAAGTACAATAAAATGATATATTGTTGGGAAACAAATAAGTTAAAATAACTGATATTGATACTGCAGACTTAAAATATAAATGCTGTGACACAAAAGAAGGACAAGAAAGAAAAGAAGAAAAAAATGAACCACTGCCTCATAAGTTGAAATAAGTTGAGAAAAGTTGAGATAATGGCATTGGAAACCTTGTAAAACATAAAGCAGTGACATTGCCTACAGTTGGCTGATTCCGAGTTCTTTTCATTCTTAGCTGCTATAGTTGTGCAGCACAGAATCACACAATCAATTAAACTCACAAATTTTCTGTACACATTTCGCACAATATGGTTTACAAGAAACTCTAAACTGTTTTGAAAAATCTAATTTTCTTGGAAGTCTGAATTTTTTTTTTGCTAGTCTTCATAGAAACAAAGACCTCTTTGGAAAGTTCAAACAAAACAATATAGTATGTATATATTAAATTATTAAAATCATAGAAGAAACAAGGGGCAAACAAGATTAAATCTAACAGAATTAAGGATAAATTAAAACCTTAAGTAAAAAAACAGCCTGGAAAACCTTGGGACTATAAAAACTCAGGATACAGAAGATAAGAGGAAAGAACAAATATAGACAAGTATGGAATTTGATGGCGGAATGGATAATGAAATTGTGATTATATTATGTTTAAAACTATATCAATGTAAAGATTGAAAATGTGTACTCTGACAACTGATGTTGTAAGCTGTGTTTGGGGAGATGGGGGGAGGAAAATAAAATAAAACATGATTTTAAAAAAACTTATTTGCCTGGTACCACAAGAACATGAGATATAGCATCAACAGTTCCATTCTGAGAATGTATTTTATGTATTTAGTAGTGCTAGCAGATAGTCCTCTTACAAACACAATCCAAGATGTATTTTGCTGCACAGCTTGGGAAATTGTTATATAAACAAATGCTTTCTTCCGTGTTAACCAGTCCATATATATAGTCATATTATCTGTTCCTCTCTTATTTGAAGTAAGGTGGATGGCGTTCTGAAAGAAGATATATCTGGAATCTTTGCTACACAGAAGTTCACATTGTGCTTATTTTTTAATCTTTATCATCATTTAGTACCTGCTGATCTATTTTTGTTCATCAAAGCCAGCCTTCCCTACTTGATTCTCTCTAGATAAGTTGGACTGTGACTCACATTATTCCCAGATGCATATGGAAGGCATCAGGGTAAGCATTAAATGTCAGAGACAAAACTGTTTTGATCTTGTTTTCCACTCTTTGTCTTGTGTGTGTGTGTGTATGTGTGTGTAAAACTCTGATTTTATATTGCTTTTCCTGTTATCTAATTGCAAAATAATACGGTATGTGCAAGAAATAACCGTCCCCAACTTCATAGAACTCTTAATGACAAAGTCAAATGATAAAGGTGAGGATTTGGCATTCTTATGCAGTACAAGCTGCTCTAATGCAATTTTAAACATGCTTTCTCAGAGGTAAACTCTACTAAAGTGGATGTTTCAGTGAAACTAATCAATATATGCATTTAAAGCTTTTGGAATCTGGGAGATTTTATATACATACATACATACATACATACATACATACATACATACATATATATACATATATAATCTAAATATATATATATATGCTGTGAAGCTGGTGTCACGAATCATATCAGAATAAAGGAAATCATTTGCACACTGTCTGATACATGAGAGGCACAGGACACAATATTGTTTCCCATGGTGCTCTTTGTGTAGATTCATTTTTGCAAAGATAAAGACATGACTGGTAGAAAGGAAAAGAAATAGCACATTATGTGCCCTAAAGGCTCAAGACAAAAAACAGAGAAGAAAAAGGCTCTTAGAAAAATAAGGGGAAAAATATTGCTCGTATTTAAAAATAAATAAAATAAAACACACACATAGAAATGTCTGCTACAATGGACATTCTGGCTTCATCTATTGTATCTCCAGTTGAAGCAGAAATGTGTCACACAAAATTTGTTATTTGAAAATAGGCATCTGTTTAGATTATGATCAGAACATCAGTACTTTTCAACGGATTACTTTTTCGGCTGGATCTGGCCCAATTGCTGCAATAATCCAAGCATCTCACCATGCTGAATCTTTTTTTAAAAGTACTGCAGTCCTTTTCCTATGCCAAGGAAAGCTATTGGCTCCCCTCCATAGACTGGTGGAACTAAGACTGAAAGAATAGCAGACTTGGCCAAATGTCCTAGCAGCTTCCTGTGAGGATTTATTTTTGCTTCAAAATGGCTCATTAGTGAGACAAGATCATGCCATAAGGAATGGCTGAAGCTCACCCATGTTGCCACAATAGAACCAGTGAAAGGCATGTAATGAGATGAATAGTTAATCAGCCCAGAATGGTAATTTGCCTACCTATCAGCCTCCAAGTAGTAGCAGTCAGCCAATTCTATCTGGGTTTTGAAGATAAACAGGGCAGAACCTGGTTAATATTTAAATAGAGGCCTTCTAAGAGTTTGGGAAATTATTCAATTTACATGACTCCCTCTAAAACGTAATGGCAAACCACTTTCATGTTATTGCCAAACAAACTGGTGAATATGTCCATGAAATTCATGATTAATCCAAAGGAATCTATCTTAAAAAGCCAGTTAAGTGTAGCGGTTAAGATGTCATCCTAGAAATCAGGAAACTGAATTGTAGACCTCCCTCAAACAAAGTTGCTGGGTGACTTTGCCAAGTCATTCTCTCTCAGTCCAATGCCTCTCACATAGTGGGGAAAATAGGTGGAAGAAGAAGGAGAATTAAGTAAATTCACAGAATAAGATAATGATATTTATTCAGAAGTAAATGCTATTGAATTCTAATGGATCCTCTCATTTATAAGTGGACACGACAGCAATTTAATTTCTAAACTAAGATCATGCTTCCTCATCAGAAATAATAAGGTCATAGTAAGCAAAAACTGCAATTTGCTTATGAACAGAACCATCCATCCTTTACTGCCCATTCACATGTTCTAAATGGAAAATGCAATCTTGGATTAAAGACTGAGTTTATTGACACAGTGCATTCTTGCAGATGAAATAATTCTTATCAGAAGATACGACAGAGAAATACTGGGATAATTTAGAAGTGAATCTGTAAATTGCCATCAGGAATAATGTTCCATATTTAGAATATTCAGCTCTTCTTGAGTTCTTGAAGGTCCATTTGAGGCCAAGTTCTGTCTACAAATATCAGGTTATTGACAAGATGCAAGGCAGGTTTTCTCCAAATAGCATCATGTGGGCGAGCAATACATATAAAGCCCATTGCTATAAACTGCTCAAGCAGATTAAGGCATCCCACTCACTGGCCAGAATATAATCAGAAAACTAGAGCTTCTCTTGGCACAAACACACTGCTGAAATTCAAAGAGGGGAGGGGAGGACAGTGGAGAGAATATAGAACATAAATGAAAACAGTTTTATGGGTAAAAATGGAGAAAGGGGTTGTCATAATCTAATCCCCCAAATTGAACTTTCCGTGAGAATACTGCTAGAGTGAAAATAAGGAGATTCCACACATTTCAATTCCACGAGAGTTCAAATTATGCACTCACCTGAAAAGGTATTTCATTTTCATTTTCATTTGCATGTTTGATGAT
This sequence comes from Pseudoxenodon macrops, assembly GCA_032467955.1. Taxonomy (NCBI): domain Eukaryota; kingdom Metazoa; phylum Chordata; class Lepidosauria; order Squamata; family Pseudoxenodontidae; genus Pseudoxenodon; species Pseudoxenodon macrops. The sequence goes on from JANHFT010009603.1 coordinate 21,649, forward strand.
TGATACTTTAAACTCCAAACTGAATGGCTTATTTATACAGCATTTAACCAGGTCAGATGAATCACTATCTATATTTGTACAACACACTAGGTTTGGTTAGTATTAACCTTGGTTAGGTTTTTGGAGTTTTCCAGGTGCAAATTTAGTCCATTTAGATCATTTATGGTTTAAAATATTATGTAAATCTAGCAGATGAGTTGAGTAATCAGGTTAGGTATATTGTGCAAATGAAGCAAACAGTGCTACATTTCTTCACAAGCTATATTGTGTATATTTGTTTGTTTTATGTACATGTATATCTCTTTATGGTGCATATTCATAGATATTATTCAAACAGTAAAATAAATGTAAAATGTAAAAAAGTATTATTTAAAATAATGTCTGCCAAGGACATTGCAATATTATGTCATAGGAAAATATGTGGAATTAAAAATCCTGTGATTTGTAATTAATTGGTTTCTGGGCCTCATCATCAACACCATAATCAATTCAGGATTGAAGTTTTTAACTACCTTCAGTTTTTCTTTGGAAAGGAAAGGAAGGAGTTCTTGCCAGTTTGCAATATTTGTGTGAACCAGCTTAAAATATGCATCAGCAATGCTCAGACATCAGCTATCAAAGTTTACTGTTCCTATACTTAGGTTCCAGGAAAGAAGCAGTAACCTAAGCAGAGGTGGGTTCCTACCGGTTCTATCCAATTCTGTAGAACCGGTAGTAATTTGGCGATGATGTCATGGAGCCGGTCCTGTTGGTATCTCCGAGGGTGCCGCCATCTTGGATTTTGCTTCTTCGCATGTGCAGAAGCTAGTTTTTGATTGCTGTGTGCGTGCATGTGCAGCGCAATCCTGATCGAACTGGCAGAAAAAATATCTGGAACCCACCCCTGAACCTAAGCTGTTATTAAGGATTTCAAATCCCAAATCAAAGTTCTTTGTGTCACCTGATTCAAAACTTCTATTGTTTCTCTCTTAAACATGAAATAACGATCTCCTCCCAGTGTATAAAATAATAATATGACCTTTTTATATTTTGTAACACAGAAAAATTCCTTGTCATTTCATCTAAGGTTAATAACCCAGTCTATTTTTTCCTTTCTCTTACAAAAAGCTTTATGTGAAAGTCTAGACTTGTTCAAAGCCATGATGCATGATGGAGGGCAAATCTTTGAACCTGATTAGATTTTTTTTCTTTTCTTTTTCTTTTTCTGATCTCCTGCCTATATTTTCCCCACTATTTCTCATTCTTTCGCTCTGCTTAGTTTTGCTTATTCTGAAGGGAATAGTATGATACTTGTATGGATATACTACCAAAGTCCCTTTCTTACTTTTGTCAGCATGGGTTCAATGAAAAAAGGCAATAGAATAGAATAGAATAGAATAGAATAGAATAGAATAGAATAGAATAGAATAGAATAGAATAGAATTCTTTAT
>JANHFT010009604.1:5998-18947 GCA_032467955.1 Pseudoxenodon macrops
TTCGCTCGAACTTCCTTGGTCTGGCTCAGACAACTCCGTGAGCACATCCCGGCTTCAAATACGAGGGCTCTCAAGGATATAAACAAAATTCTGGCCGCCACCCAATTTACGGCGGATGCAACTCTTCATGCATCCCGCTTCGCAGCCAAAGCCATGGGCTCTTCCATCGTGGCCCGTCGATTGGTGTGGCTCCGAAATTGGCAAGCGGATGCCCGCCACAAATGGCGTCTAGCATCCATTCCCTTCAAAGGGGCGCTATTGTTCGGCGAATCCCTGGACCCCATCTTGGTGGGGTTGAAGTCCACAAGTCTTAAAGTTGCCAAGGTTGGAGACCCCTTGACTTAGACTACATTGTTGCTAAGAGAATTATCTTGGACTTATCTATGAATTCACCAAGGGATGAACTTGACTTAAAGGAGATTTCACTTTTTAAAAGAGCGTGGACTGAATGCTATACGTATAACGGACAAAAAAATATGTTATTATACAGTTCTTCACAAAATTGGTATAAATTACTTGATGCATTGCCCAGAAATCATTTCATTCTGATTTCTGTATTTTCAATATTATGATTAATAATTGCATCAGGTGAAAGGGAACACATTTGCAAAGGATACTGGATGGGATAGCTAAAACTTTAGAAGAGAGACAAAGAGAGAAAGCAAAAGGATGAGTTAGAGATGTGGGCTATGCATGTTAGCAAAATTATGTTGGCTATTCCAGTTTTTAGATTGCATAGATTACTAGAGTATGTGTGGGATAAGATAAGACTGCTTGTGGCATACTAGCTGGAATGTGCCAGGCTGACCAATACTATCTTCACTGTTAGTACAAAAAGCTATGGAAGAAAATGGCCTGGGATGGAAGAAAGTGGTGGTGGGATTCAAAAAATTTTACTACCGGTTCTGTGGGCATGGCTTGGTGGCTGTGGCTTGGTGGGCATGGCAGGGGAAGGATACTGTAAAATCTCCATTCCCTCCCGATCAGCTGGGACTTGGGAGGCAGCGAATACATGGGGGCAGGGGCAGCCAGAGGTGGTATTTACTGGTTCTCCGAACTACTCAAAATTTCCGCTACCGGTTCTCCAGAACTAATCAGAACCTGCTGAATACCACCTCTGGTTTGTTGAGGAAAAAAAATGAATAGTTTCTGAGAAAACAAATAGGCAAGGGGATCTCTTTGCTCAATGTTAAGAGAATAACAGTTGGAAGGGACCTTGGAGGTCTTCTAGTCCAACCCCCTGCTCTAGCAGGAAACCCTATACGATTTTAGACAAATAGTTATCCAATCTCTTCTTAAAAAACTCCAGTATTGGGGCGCCAACAACTTCTGGAGACAAACCGTTCCACTGATTAATTGTTCTAATTGTCAGGAAATGTCTCCTTAGTTCTAGGTTGGTTCTCTCCATGATCAGTTTGTGTGCAAGCATGGAAGATTAGAAATCCTTTCTTGTTACATTTCACAACCATTCTACTGCTTGCAGCAAATCCAGAATTCTATTACTCCGTATGATAGTAGATTCTGTGTAATTCAGACATTTATATACTGATCTCTCTCTCTCTCTCTCTCTCTCTCTCTATATATATATATATATATATATATATCTATCTATCTATCTATCTATCTATCTATCATCTTCTACAGTATATACACATTTTCTTTCAAAGTGGAACTCAAAGTAACCAGCAATTCCTTTCCTATTTGTAAAAGGAGCACTCTTTTCTTTGCAGCAATGCTATCTAGATCTGGGGTCCCACTCAACTTGCACAAGCAGCTGACGGATGGACACTTGCGCATGTTGGCCTTCATGCAGATGTGTGCCTGCCAGCCTGCCACTTGTGCATCCTAGTTCTCTTCTCCCCTCCCCCTCCTCCCAAGCTGCGCAAAGCTGCAAAATTTGGGGATTGCAAACTAGATTGCTTATCACCAGAACCACAGGTAGGCATCAACTTAGGAAGACAATTGGGACCAGAATTTTGATTGCTATGCAAGTCATCACATAACTGGACCGACTTTTATGGCCATTTTGATTGTGGTTAAGTGAATCACCATAGCTATTAAGCGAATCACATGGTTCTTAAGAGAATCCAGCTTTCCCAATTGATGTTTCTTGTCTAAAACTGGCTGGTTGAAAATTATGATCACATTATCGCACGTGGTAAATGTGACCTGGTTGCCAAGCCTCACAAATTGTGATCATGTGACTGCAAGGATGTAACAGACCCTAAATCTTTTTCTGAGATGACTGTAACTTTGAACTGTTGTTAAATTATCGGTCAATAATCAAGGACTACTTGTGCTGCAAATAATTAGGTTCTAACATTCATTTCTTTAAAAAAAATTCTTAACAGAATAAAACAAATGTGCAAATATTAGAATCAACAATGCTAGGAATAAGCATGATTTGTGCAGCATGTACTTCAAATAATACAAAATTGAACTGTTAGCTGTTAAAAAAAATACTGATCAACTATGCTAAAGCAAGTGTTGGCTGAAAAAGATCAAGTAAATCTCCATCTCCCTACTCTTATAGGTAAATCCACTTCTATTTTCTATACAATGTTGGTTAATGATTTCAAGATGAAAAGAGTATTCAAGTCTACTTGGACTTGTAAAAAATGTTTGAAAACGGAGAGGGAGCCGCACAGTACAGAAAGGTATGGTTATTTATCTATATTTCATACTTCTTAATGTCATGATTTAGTACAAGGTAGCACTTTCTTGATAAAGTGGTCAAATTTAAGAAAAGTTAGACCAATTAATCAATGGAATGGTTTGCATTCAGAAGTTGTGGGTGCTCCATCACTGGAGGTTTTTAAGAGATTGAACAATCACTTGTCTGAAATGGGGTAAGGTCTGCTGCTTGAGCAGGGGTTGGACTAGAAGACCTCCAAAGTTCCTTCAAATTCTGATAATTCTGTTAAAAAGATAAATATTGCAGAAAGTATACAACATAATAGTAAAACTATCATGGAATGTGCCACCAAGCAACAACACATACAAGACTACCAAATCAGTATACAAATTACTTTCAGTTCCATTAAAGCAGATTTATGCCATTCATTTTAATAATTTCTGTTTACAGCTATAATTAATCCCACATGAATTGTTGCTAGCCTGTTTTAATTTCTCTCTCAATCACTACTTATAAGAAATATAAGTATAATATGCCACATATTGCATGACTCTTTAAATAGTATAATGTCTTGAAGCAAGATAATATTCTTGAGAACACCTATGAGTTTGGCTTATATGGAAAAGCAGTAGAAAAAAAGATCAATGGTAGAGTTGAACCAATAATCTAAACCAGAGGTGTCAAACTCAATTTCATTGAGGGTCGCATCAGGGTTGTGTTTGACTTGGGGGGCTGGGATGGGTGTGGCCAGGCATGGCCAGCTCGATGTCACTCGTGTTGTGAGTGCCTGTGGCGGCCCGAGCGCTCTGCCAGCAAAAACTGGCTCCTGGGCTCCGTTTTCGGCTGCGACAGCCTCCTGTAGAGGCACTGCAGGACAGTCCTTCGCTGTTTCTAGGGTGGCCCCGTGGGTCAGATCTTCCCCAAAAGACAAGTTCAAGCAGCATAATTTTAGAGGAAAGAATACACATAAAAAATGCGGCAGGAAACAGACCTTTTCAGCTGCATGAATCAATGCAGTTGTGCCATTCTTTTGTCTGCAATTAACTTTAGCTCCTTTCCGGATAAGAAGTCGAAGAATATCGTCGTGACCTCCTGCAGCAGCCAGCATCGCCAGAGTCATTCCACTAGAATCCTGCAACAGTGATTTATAGTGGTCGGTTATCAATAAAAATACCTTCCTAAAGAAGTAACTTTGATTATTGAAGAACAGATGTACAACGTGGTTACTACAAAGGTAACAGCAAATTAACTGTGCTGAATCTGAAGAAAACTTCTAACTACAGTATTCTGCTGTTAAGTAAATTGACTACATACCGCATACTCACAAGCATTACACAAATAGAAAAATAACTATATTTTCTATATTCCTGAATTCAGAAGAGATATTTTGTGCTGTGTTAAGAGTGAACAGGAAAAACTTTGCTTGGATAATATTTATCATTTTTGATATGTCAATTTTTCTGATATGGTAAAATGTATTTTTAAATAAAAACACACTGGCTCATTACACTGGAATATTTTTTCAGATGCGTAATATTTTTTATTAATACAACTGATATACAAATTCGTTAAAGTAATAAATTGTGAAACAGTCATACTGAAGTAAAGCCTACTCAATGCAGTGTAAATACGAACAGATTTGAGTTCTAGAAATCATAATCTAAGCATTAGGAGACATATTATCTATGATACAGTATCTTTAAATAGTATACTCCAGAAGATTAAATTCCTATTGTACAATTATAAAAAATAAATAACATACTCTATTGAAACATACCTCCTGATCGAGATTATATTCTTTGTTTGAATTAAGTGCCATCTTGACCATAGTATAGTTCCCATTTTTAACAGCATCTCGCAGCTGGACTAGAAAAGAAGCATTCAACAGGAATTAATATGTTTAAGAAACGGAGACATGCAGTTATTCAGCCTCCGCGTGTTACTCACCTGATGATACCGTGTCATTTGTCACGTGCTCTTCATCTTCCCCATCAAGATGTTTCTGAAAGTCCTCTAGTGATAGCCATTCTAATTGCATGTCCATGCCTAAACTCATGGTCTGTTGCTTTGTATCTGTCATGTTGGGATTTTTAGAAGAAAAAAAAGTTAAATCTTCTGATCATCAAATCAATTATCTCTGCAGGCATCCTTCCTTCTCATTACTGGTGTACTTCACTTTGAATTTTGAGGGTAGAATAGTTATTTCAAACCCTCTGAAAATCTGAATCCGACATACATCCTAAATGATTGAAACAGATCATAAACCTCTTGTCTCATACTCAAAAACATTGTTCTGAACTCGAAGTGTTTTACAGATGAAACAGTTTGAGTTCACATTCTGCTTATCTCTGTGAATTCAATTATAAAATTCACAGTATTTGAATCCACTGTGAAAGAAATATAACTAAAACATGCTAGAGTCAGATTTAGTGATAAATCAATGTAAATTGTATTTCCTAATGGACATATTTATTTTTGGATATACTTGGATGCATATATTTATTGATCATAACATTTTTAGCACTGCTGATCCAGGATTGAGATACTTTATGCCTTCCTCCATAATCTCAAAAAATTGCATTTATCATTAATCAAGTTACATGATTCAGTAAGAAATGCTTAAAGAATTTCAACAACTGTTATTGTGTACTAATGAAACCTTTTCTCAACAGTATTCAAAATATACATAAAGGTCTATAGAGGGTTTTCATCTAGCTCTAGGGCAGCAGTCGCCAGCTTGGCGGACTGGCAGAGGCGGGGAGAGAGGATGGTTTTCTGTGTGCACATCACTTTCATAAATGTAGCTTCACACACACGTGCACTCACCCACCTCTTCTGCAACCCGGTTCCTAACGGGCTGCGGCCCAGCACTGGGCTGTTGTCAGGGGGTTGGGGACCCCTGTTCTAGGGAACATTTGATTTACGAACATTTGACTTAATGCAATGGAGAGTGAATATGGAGCTTCCAAGAATTAAATAGATAAGAATTCTTCAAAGGTCACTTTAAGACCATTATGCTGGACCCCTTACCTATTTGTGGATTGCAGTATAGAGCCATCTGAAATGAGCTTTTGTCCTCAGTGGCACATAGTTAACTTACCAGAACTGTCCTCAGTTATATCGCGGTCACCCTCTGCTGCAATGTATGCCCAAGTATCGGTCTCATCTCTGCTGGTCCTGCTATGTCCTTGCTTATCTTTTAATCTAAACTCCTCTGTGGATCTAGACTCGTGTGCTGACTCCTCTTTTTTCCGACTGTCCAAATACTCTTTTTCTTCTGAACCGATGCTAAACACATCAAATGCACTCCTGAACTCTTTCAAACCTAGAACAAAAAAAAACACCACCATTATTTTATGGACTATATAGCAAGAGTGGGATATAATGATTACTTTTAAGGTTAATATAATACAATTTCTATATAAAAGTGGGAATCAATTGTCTTTACAATATGCATCTACAAAAGCCTTGCAGGGGCAAGGGAATTTTAAGTTTTTGAAAGGCCTTCTATGATTCCTTAGAACTGGAAAACACAAGCAAAACATCACCTGACCATTTTTAATAGGAACATTTGTTACAGCATGTTTATGAGTTCACTTTTTAAGTAAGTAGGATCATTTTGTTCTGTTGATTTTAAATAAATTGCCATATGTATTGTTGATTTACAGAATAAACACACACACTGTAAGCACCTTCAATCTGCCTACTTTAAGGAGAACTAAGCCATCCAGTGTGATCAGCTCAAAGAGGCATACTTAAAATTTACCATCAAGTGCAGCGGTCTCCAACCTTGGCAACTTTAAGACTTGTGGACTTCAACTCCCAAGGTTGGAGATCCCTGGTCTAGTGAGACTAGGAGGAAAGGGGCAGATAGAGAACGCTTCTTTCTGTGACATGCCTGTGTGCATAAAACCCTTGTTTCTGGAGAGCTGAAAGGCACGTTCCCGTATTTCAATCAGGAAAGCAGGGGGAAATCATATGGTCTAGTATCTGAAGGGTTCTACTGATGCTTTGATGTCAGAATACGAGTCCTTGCCTTACAATATTTTAAACTATTTCCAGATGATTTCGTTCTTCAAATCACTGCCTGGATAGGTTTAATTATAAAACATCTCAAATACACTACTTGCAAAGATGTTTTTGTCAAGCTAACATCTTAACCAATTTTTCAGCTTACTAGGAACTGGAACTGAAATACCATGCAACTATTTTACTAAGTTTAAGCAGTTTAGCCTATTAGACAAGAATATCCTGCATAAATCAAGATTTAAATTTATATAACAGGAGAGGTGAAAGCAGATTTATCTACATGGATTTACGCCCAAAATAGCCTTTATATATTATAGCAATTAAGATGTAACTCATCTCTATTTGAACAGATGTTTAACTTTTCACAAGGTATAGAAACAAATGTATCAGTTTAATGTGAGCATCATACTATATTTTAATGGGCAGCCTTCAAAAGTCAAATTCAAGCAATGATTCCCACTTCTTTTCTACCAGTAATATTCACACACTTTTTCATTCACCATGGTCTTCTAAACCATGTGAAGTAATACCACACGAAAGAGCTCTTGCTTGCTCCTCTGCATTCACCTAAATTTGAATTCAACCCATGAGAATCAAACATTAGTGCCAAATATGTAATCATGATGGGGAAAAAAACATCAGGTTTTCAACAATAGTACATATTGTACTGTAAAGACTGAAACAAGATTACACTGGTATTCCCATTTTTTTTTAATAATTTATTATTTCAGCCTTACTTTTAAACGGTCTTTGCTCTTTTCTGTTTTTTTCTTCCTTTTCAGAGTCTAATTTCTTCTGTTGTTTTTCTTTTATTTCACTTTTTTTGGTTTCCTTTTCCTAGAAATGAAAAATAAATATAAATAAGAGTGTTCTGGATATAGATGGCTACAAAAACTAACACAAAATATATAAACTTATTCTTCTGTTCAATTTATTACAAAAGCATTAAGAATTGGCATTAATTTCCATATAGCCTAAAGAAGAGCAAAACATAGTGAAAATAATGGTTAACCAGTTACACAGCAAAACTATAAATGCATGGACATAAGGGGCAATTTAAATCACACTAAAATTAATGTGAAGTCCAAGACATTAAAAAAAAATTATGTGTAAGAGGCATTAAACATAGGCAACAGTATTTTGTTCAGCATTTAAGTACATACCTTTATTATAAAAGCAGCTTTCTGTCTTTGGAATGGAATGGATTGAAGTACGCTCAGAAATTTCCCAAACCTTTGTACACATACATATTTCACTGGATTTTGTCTAAAACACTTTCAGTTCTATAACAAACTAGACAACCTGTGACCTAATGGGTCACCATTTCAAAGATATTTCCGTATCTAAACAGAATGACCACAGGTGGGCAAAAACCACCAAAGAAGCAGTGGGAGAAGGAGCAACTTCTAAATCGGCTTCCTCATTTCTTTCCTTTTTCCACTTTCCCACCCCCTACATGGCTGCTACTGGGGGGGGGAGGGGAGTGTTGAAGGAGAGAATGGGGGTACAAGTGGCTAGCATGAGTGAATAAGAACTGAGGGAGGGTGCCAGGTAGATAGGCTTACGCAAGCAACTTGCAATCTTCCCTGCCAGCTTCCCCATTGATTTTCTCCCCACAATCAAAGACTTTGCTAATGGGAAGGTGGTAGGAAAGCTCAACAACCATGGTCCACTTTCAAGTTCTTACCAGTTTCCCCAGTAACGTCTGAGAAGCTTGTCATGGACTGTTGAAAATGAGGTTCACATGACTGGGGGGATGCTGAAGCACTACAACTCTCCCAAAGTTCATATCCATGGGGGCCGTGGGTCACAGCATATTATTAAAATAGCCCATTTAAGTTACCTTGGTTCAGTAAGTGCTGCCCTATGCCTTCCAATTCCGCCCAACTGATGGTTACAAACAGACAGGAGTTCTAGTAGTATATAATCAGTGGGTTTTAATAAACAATGTTAACGTACTCACAGGTAAATCACACAAACTGGTAACTGAACCCTTGTACTCAAAAAGGATAAAATAGTAGGTTAATGCAGATTTAGTCCTTAGATAACACATTACTCGAGTAAAAATAGCAGAATCATTTCAACCAAGTCTTACGCAGCAAGTCTGATTATCTTGCATTAATCAAATTGCTTTGAGATTACTTACATAATCTGGGGAGTGGAAATAGTATAATATGGCAGAATACAAAGAACAGATAGGACAGGAAATTTAGGTGCTATTTCAATTCAAACTGCCTCAAAATGATTTATTTTGACTCTTAAAAACACTAAAAGTAGGGGAAAAAGATGAATGGAAATGCCTAGAAAAGAAAAGAAAAATAAAGTTGCTGGTACACATGATTAAATGAAGATTTGGAATTAAAAAAAACAAGGTCTGGTAAATATGGTAAATCCAATTCTGTGTCATCCAATACTGATTACCTTAGGTAAAATGCCTCTTTCCTTTGGGATTTCTTCAACATTCAGCTCCATTTTGGAGATATTCTTCTTGCCAACTGTGCTCCCTCCTTTACTGCATTCCATGTCCATGATAAGTTTTTCAAAAAGATTCTCCCCTAGACAATACTGAGAAGGCTTTTCTTTTATTTTCTCCTCATCGCTTCTCCAATTTGTATTCTTTGCTTTGCTTTCAGGAACGGCCGCCTTTTGAAGCACATTCCCACCATAAGATTGGACTGGCTTTGCCTCTTTGCTCTTCCATTTCGTATTATTGCTCCCCTCTCCTCCTGTATCATTGGGCCTGCATCCTCGTTCATCAATCGACAATTTCAAAGGCTTCTGTGCTGGAGCAGATATAAATGGCCTCTTATTTTCGTGCACAGGAGCAGCTTTTGTTATCTCTGGAGTCTTCTGCTTTTTCTGGGTGCTCTTCTTCTCCAAATTTTTATCCAGTTTTCTGTTTTCGTCTAACTCCGCAGACTTTTTGCGTTTCTTTTTCTTCTTTTTAACCCTTATTTCAGAACTGTCATCTGTGCTTGAAGTACTATCAGACTGGTGAACTGAAACCTCTTCTAACCAGTATTTGCTAGAAGGCGTCCTAGGTTTTTCCTCACTGTTAGCAGAATCTAAATCTTCACTTTCAAAATCTGCAGCTTGAGAAAAAGAATCATCTTGCATGCTGGATTCGCTGTCTAAATAATGATTACTGTGTCTCCCTTTTGCTTATTTTCTTTGCTCTCCTCTTTCATTTTTTTCTTTCCATCTTTGCTTTCTTTTTTTTTACTGTTATCTTTTATATCCTCTCGCCTTTGTTTTTTGGAATCTTTAATCTCTTCCTTTGACTCCGAAGTCCTTTTCTTTGGTTTTGAATCCGAAGCCAGACTGTCAGAAGAATTTTCACATTCTAGAAATGGCTTTTCTTTAACTTTGGCCAGTTTATGTTTTTTCTTTTGTATTTCATCTTGGTTTTTATCTTCTTTGTCTTTAGATTTTTTCTTTTTCTTCTTTGGTGATCGGTCCCCTTTTGTATCACTTTGCCAATCGCTATCTGCTTCAGAATCTGCTTCAAAAAGATCATCATTTAAAGGCAGTTTCTACAAAAGGGAGAAAAAGAAGGGACACTTAAAAACATTGAATACAGAATAGACTAGGATAGGATAGAGGATAGGACAGGATAGCATAGGATCTTACAGTAACAGTGTATTCAAAAATGGTTTCAAATTTGAACTTTATATAGAGGAAGATAAAATCAAGGATCTGAGATCAAATTATCTGTCTATTTTTTCCAATATTTTATTAAAAATCTTTTTTCCTTTGACCAATCATATGCACATTTTTTAAGGCTTCCTTTATTTTATGAGAGTTGCCACATGACTGAGGGAAGTTATCATTCAATCAACTCAAGTGAAAAGTCCAAACTGCATCCACCTGTTGATATTAGAGTTTTTGGGCAGGAACACTAATATTTTTTCACAACAAAATACCATATTTAAAATTACCAATATTAAAAATAAAAAGTATAAGAAAAAAGTGCAATTAAATCATTTTAAGTCCATAATGGTGGCATATTAAAAATAGGGTTTTGAATGCATTATACCAGGGGTGTCAAACTCGATTTCATTGAGGCCCGCATCAGGGTTGTGTTTGACCTTGGTGGGGGGGGCTGTGTGGCCAGCTCGACGTCATTCATGTCGGGAGTGCCTGTGGTGGTCCGAACACTCTGGGAGGGGGGCGTGCGCAGCCCTCCCGAACTCTGTTTTTACTGGCAGAGGCACTGCAGGCTAGTCCTTCACTGTTTCCAGGACAGCCCATGGGCCAGATCAAAGCACCCCATGGGCTGGATCTGGCCTGCAGGCCTTGAGTTTGACACCCCTGCGTGTATCTAAAGGAAAATAGCAGAGATAAAATTCTGCACCTAGGGGGCATCAGCAAAAAGCTCTGCCTGTTATTTTATCTAGCATCACCATCTATACAACCAGGGCCTCTGTAGCCCTTTCAGTGTGTGAGCAGGGACGCATTGAAATATATAGGCTGCCCGTTAAGTAGCTTGATTCCAAACAATAAAGACATTTTAAACTGAATATCAGCATTTTAAACTTTGAAAACCAAAGCAGCCAAAGTATAAAATTGATATAACATTGCTAGAATATCTAGTAAGCTGATAAGATTCCAATTATGGAGTCCTTGATACTTTCTGAGTTAGGTTGTTTGCTTGTAGAGAATTTACTACCTGATTAGATTATATCATCCTTGCTAGTGAGTATGAGGTTTGCTCTCTCTTTATGTACAACACAATTCAAACCCTGCCAGTGTTGCGGCAGTGTGTTTTTTTCCCTTAGTAATTCCTTGATTAGGTTAGTGTTTTCTGTTTGATTTCAATTAATTTACCTTTTAGTGTGTTGTTTTAAATGAATAAATTATTATGGGCATTATCTAATCCTCTTTATAATGATTGGAGTTTACTTCAGTACACAGAAGAAAATCTGTAGATTAAATAAAGGACAAAATAAATCAAGATGACCAAATGAATTCTCCTTTTCACAAGTCCAAGGAAATAATGTCTGAAATGTTATAATGAGACCAATATAATTTAACAGATTAATGTCTAGAATTTAAGACAGCTTGAGTAATTTTTTCATTAATGAAAATCATTTTACCAATTTAATTTTGTAAAATTTTGGTTTCAATAGAAATAATTTTACAACCAATATCATACAGGATACAAATTCAAATTCATCATTTTAAGACAGGCTTTTTCATAAACACCAAGGGAGATCATAAACTGGTAACGCCTAAAGGTATTTTTTTAAATGCTTTAAGATCAGAGCTGTCATACAAGTCCTCACTTAACAATGGTAATTAGGTGCAGAATTTCTGTTAGACTTAGAATAACTTTGTCATTTTGAATATACACTAATTGGCATACATTAAAATGACATTTTGTTGCATACAGCTCTGAAACAGTCACCATCTCCTATATATAATAAACATGACAAAATAACTAAATAAATACAAAATTATGCATATACCCTCATAAATTATATGACATGGAGAAATAACACAGTCTTGTTGCTAAGCAACATGATTATAAAGCACAATGTCATATAAGTGCAACATTTAGTGATGCCAATCCTGGCAGTCCCCATTTCCATCATTACGCGAGAATGATAGGTTGTTATACAACGACCTCATATGGCTGGAACTTTCCTGCCAGTTATCAAACAAAATCAACGAGGAAGCTGGCTGGAAGTCACTAGTCTTGGTTATGACAAGCTTTTCCTTAGGCAGCTCACAAGTAGGCAGCAGGCAGGGAAGTTCAACCAAGTGTAAAGTAAAGCCTTTGTCACTGGTACACGACAAACTACTTCTAAAACTAAAATTTTATGGCATTTCCAGATTCCTGCATAAGTGGATAGCTGCGTTCCTATCAAACAGGCAACAAATAGTCAATATAGAGAATGCCACATCTAACCCTGCACCTGTTAATAGCGGTATCCCCCAAGGTAGCGTTTTAAGAACCATACTCTTCACACTTTACATAAATGAGCTTTGTGATCATATTATAAGCAACTGCATTCTCTTTGCTGATGATGCACAACTATTTAACACCACTGACAATGCTACTACCCTACAAAAAGACCTTGACTATATGTCAGAATGGTCAAACAATTGGCAACTTCAAATCTCAACCAACAAATGCTCCTACACATTGGCAAAAAAAATCAGAATACAAAATAGAAACTGGGCAGATATGAATTAATAGATACCTTCACTCTGTCAAAGACCTTGGAGTACTCATCTCAAATGATCTAAGTGCCAGAGCTCACTGTAACAGCATTGCCAAAA
>JANHFT010009607.1:0-14617 GCA_032467955.1 Pseudoxenodon macrops
GTTTTTTATTGGGGGCATAGATGTTTACTAAAAGCATTTTGATTTCCCCTAATCCAATTTCAATCATTACTATTCTTCCTTTGGGGTCCGCATATATTTGGTTTGTTTTTAATTCTTTTTTAGTATATATAGCTACCCCTCTTTTTTTTCCAGCTAAGGATGTGTGGAGTTTTCCCAATTTTTTTGATTCTAAGTATTTTAAATCTTGTTTCCTGATATGTGCTTCTTGAAGGCAGATAATTTCTGCATTTTGTTTTTCTAATTTCGAAAATATTTTCCTTCTTTTCACTGCCTCATTCAATCCTTTTACATTTACTGAAATTAATTTAATTTCTTTCTGCATTTCCTTATTTCCTTAGTGTGTTTAGTTTTGGTTTGTTTTTGTGGCTCTCTGAGTTCTAGTTCTGATCCCTTCCTTTTGCTTTGGTGATTCTTTTCTTTCCTTAGTTCTTTCCTCCTGCTCCTCTTCCTCTGATTCCTGGTTTTCTTCTTGGTTGACCTCTTCTCCTCTCTCTCTACTGATTTCAATCTCTTCCGTCTCTATTAGTTCGTCATATTATTATTTTTTGCCCAGTCTAAATTGTCAATTTTGATTCTCCTACCCTCCCAGGTTATTATCATTCCTTCTGGAATGATCCATCTAAATAGTATGTTTTTTCTATTCAAAAGCTTAAAAATGGTACTCTCTTCTTTTTTCTTGAATTCGTCTTGGGATTTGTTTTAGAATAGTAATATTTTTATCTTTATATATTATTTGTTTATTTTTTGTTCATTCCATTCAATTTTTTCCTGGATCGGGCCCATTTTATTATCCATGTTTTGAATATCCATTTTTAGGTCTCCATGATTTTTTGACATTTGTTCCTGCAGTTTAACCATAGTATCTTGAATCATCATTGGAGTAGCTTGCATTGTTAGCATTACCATCATTCCACTTTCTTTCTCACCAATTGCTATCTCTTCTGTTATTTTTTGTGTAGAGGGGGATGCCGTTACTATTGTGGGATTTTGTGCTCTTTCTTCCCTGCTCCTAATGAAGTTGTAGTAATAGTCGCCATTTCTTCTATTATTTTTTCTTGTTCCCCCAAAATCTTATAAATCCTTCTCCAAATCATCATATATTATTTCTGAAATGAAACTACTTTCCTCCTTCCTGAATTACCTCCTTATATCTATATATTTAAATAACCATATATATATCTTTAAATAATTTACTATCACTGTTTCTAATGTATATTATTAATAGATATCCTTATCTATACCCTATATCTATATTTTATACCAATAGTAGAGATAAGAAAAATGTTTTTATAAGTCTTATACTTCCAAATGCTATAATATACCAGGAATATACTAAGAAAGAGAATAAATAAATAGAAAAAAATGAGAGTATATAAAATATTAATATTATCTTAAATCTATCTATTATTTTATCACCACAATCAATCAAATTTATCAACCTATTAATTAATTACTACAAAATTAATTCCATACCATTCATATATATTTTAAATTTTAGCATTATTCCAGGTTCTTAACAGTTCTTTCTGGTTTGTCCTTCCTTTTAGCCAGTCTTTGTCAGGTTCTTCACCTCTTCCTTTCTTATTCCATCCGTATCTTCGTCCTGAAGTTATATTATTCTCACCCAATGACAAGTTCTTTTTCACCTTCCACTGCAATCCCCCAGTCTCTCTCTCAAATTGCCACCATTTGCTCCAGTTCCAAATGTTGATTTAGTCTCTTTTTCTTTAGGGGGTTGCTGGTGTTCCTCTTCGTCTCGTATTCCTTCTCATCTCCCTTTCTCACCAGTCTTTCAAGTTTCAGTCTCGTATTTATCCAGGTCTTTCCTTTTACTATATCTCTGGCTAACAAGTATTTCACCACTTCCTGCTCTTCTATTCAAATCGCCATTAGGTTTCAGTCAGAGCTCCCTTTAAGCTGAGGTTTTAAATCCACGCCTCTAGCTCTTGTGATTTATAGAGTCTCTTTTCAGTCAGGCATTGTCTGCTTATGCTTCTTCTTCTTCTTCTTCCAAAGCTACTGTGGTTCGTTGAGGCTTCGGATCCTCCATGTTAATTTGTCATGACCGGACATCTTCTTGCCAGATTAAAGAGGGAACCCTGCGTTCCAGTGGGTGGCTGCCCTCCACCTCGTTGTCTCTCGGGATACCCCTCTATTTCACCGAGCCCTTCAAGCTCTTTGTGCCTTCAAAGGGTTTCCAGATGTGAAGTAAGCAGAATCCAAAGACAGAGGTAGTCTTTTCTCCTGCTGCAATGCCCCAACATCATCACTGGAAGTCTGGTTTTCATATGGTATTATATAAAGAAATGTTGTTTGTTCAACATGGGATGAATCTGGCATGGATTCAACAATAACAGCAAAGTACTTTGCAGTTTTCCTGTCCTCCAACATGTGTTGCTTTCCAAGTGAGAAACATTCAACAATTCACTCATTTTGGGAAGTGGCACTGAGGCAATGTACTTGAAGTCATTCTCCCTTTTCTTGTGACTCTTTAACTTGCAAAAGTTAGAATTTAACTTAGAATTGGATCCCAATGAGACAACAACTCTATGACTCCCAGAAAATTTCCATTGTCTTTTTCACCAATGCACTGGGAACTGCCAAGCAAAGCAAGCTTCCATTCACCAAGGAATAGTACAACATCCATGATTCATTTCATAATGTTGTACCATAATGTTCAATTGATGCCTCCAATAGATTGCCAATGCCCTTGCTAGATGACAGCTGTCTTTCTAGTTCTCATCAAGCCAGATAGCACTCCCTATGACTATTGCTTGTCTCATGTTCTGGGATGTGAATACATAATTTTCACCACTTTTTAGCTGCTGACCACCCTTTTGTTGATGCAACCATAGACTTCACCCAGATGTCTAAAAATAATTCCAAAATAATTTATAAGGAAAGCAAAATAATGCTTGTTTAACTTAACTCCATACAAGCCAATCTTGGCCATGTTTTTCATCATTTAAATTTGAAATGTTAGAATATTCTCAGGAAAAACCTGGTTATCTATATCTTTGGGGAATGTTTTAGGACAGCCAGTATGACCTTTAATAATATAGTTTTCTATATCCAATTGAGAAGGCACATCTGTTATAAGAAATCCAATTCAATTCCACTATTTGACCTACTCTTCTCTTCACTATGTCTGCCATGCCCAGATTCTGTAGACAGTGAAGTACTCTCATCTCTAATGTTCAAGTGTTTCTTTAAATCTTTAAATTGAGAATTTACTTGATGTGATATTTCTTGAAAACCCAAACTGGCCTCATGAGATTCTGAGCTTTGTTTCAGTTCTGTACTTGTCTCACATTGTTCTGAATTTAAAGTTTCATTTTGGTTAGTTTTGCTTGTTTTGCATTTAACACCAAATTGAAAAAACATTTGTCGCTCCGTTTTATTAATCTCATCATGTTTCTGTTTCTCTTTGCATTTTTGAGCTCCAGTTTTTTAAGATGACATTGCATAACCATTCATAAACTGAAATGAAATTTAAAATATATTCATAAACGAAGGGAAACTAAACTTGCAAATTTAAATAAGTAATGAAATTAAAATTCAATAAACAACATAAATAACTGTTCACTGAGTTTCAGATTAATAAAGGTTATGTCAAACAAGGCTGCAAGGCAGTTTTGCTGTATGCAGAAAGTATAGAGTATGGAGCATATATCCAATATTGGTTTTCTTTTTAAAAATTTGATTTTGTAAAAATTGAAAAAAATTCCCTTCATGGGCCCCTTTTGAGCTCCTTGGGCCCATGATACAATGTATCAGCTGAAACCCCCTCTACTCAGGCCTGTTTAACATTAAGGAATTAATTCCTTAATTAAGGAATTAAGAGTACCAGAACTTGTGTTCTTGAATCCCACTGTCTGCAGCCTTCTCTTTAGAGAATAAACCTTGATGCACCACAAGCCACATCATCCTTAACAAAAATGAGAAGACCAAATATAATCTGTTACAACGTATAGGCAAAATAATCAAAGAACTTTACAGGTAGATCTTGACCTACAACCATTCATTCAGTGACTGTTTGAAGTTACAGCGGCACTAGAAATGTGTCCTACAGCAGGTTTTCACACTTATGACTGTTGCAGCATCCTCATCGTTATGTGATCAAAATTTGGTTGCTTAGCAACTGGCATGTATTTGTGACAGTTGCAACATCTCAGAGTCATGTAAGTACCATTTCTAACTTCCCAGCCAGCTTCTGACAAGCAAAATCAATGGGAGAAGCCTTAACAACTGCAATTATTTGCTTAGCAACTGTTGTAAAATGGGGCACAACTCACTTAACAACTGCCTTGCTTAGCAATGGAAATTTTGGGCTTAATTGTGGTTGTAAGTTGAGGACTACTTATATTAGTTTGATAAGTACCAGTGTACTAATGATTGAACTAGAATTTCTTTAATTGTTTAGGTTACAATAGGTTCTCAAATTAGGATCAATTTTCACCACATCCATCCAAACTGAAGAAGGGTGCAATTGTGATACTTTTAAACAAAAATTCAAGCAAGTGATTAATGAATTGGACATGATTGCAGGTAGCGGCTGCACACACACAAAAAGCACAATATAGAACTCAAGTTAAACAGCAGGGAAAGCAGCTAGATATGCAGTGTTAATTTCAGTATTGGATTTAATTTCTTTGTCACATCACTTCCTCTCATAATGCTAAGGCAACAGTTTCTTATACATCTATAACGTGTCATGGCAATTAATAAAAGTGAAGGATGAACTTCGGATCACATAAACAGTAACTGGTATTTATATTGGATGGTTCAGTGCACTTAACATTGTATCTTTTCAGAGAAACGCTTGGAGACGAACAGGAAGTCAGAGCGCACCAACATTTGTATATAGAAGAAGAAACTATGCCAATTGGGTATCCTTGTCACAATGTTTCCCAGTCTGGCTACCTTCTAGATATGTATGAACAGTCACTCCTAGATGTTCCCAACTAGCACAGCAGGCAGTGACAATTCTGGGAAGGTTTGCACAACTGGAGGGCACTGTAGCAGGGAAAGATTGCTTTCTCAGAACTTAACTGTCTATGAATCAACAATTTCAACATTTTAAAAATGTGAATAAGAACATTTCTATCCTACTCGGGCAACTTTTTTTTCATGACTCCCAATTTTACATTAGTTGAACCGTAATAGTATTATCGTATTATAATTATAGTACAAAAGAGAAGAAATTGAATGGTTTCATTATAGCTTCTATGTTTACGTCTATGCTTTTTTTTTCTGGGTTAGGACGGATAAATTGGAAAGTTAACTTTTATACTGCAGAAGAAATGCTCTTTTGCTTTTGTGAAATCCAACCAGAAATAAATATGAATAGAATTTATGATGAATGAAATTAGTTTTGAGATAAAGATAATTAATAGTTTATTTTTTTTAAAATGAAATAGGAAAATATCCTCAAATTGTATTTCAAATGTGAGTGAAATTGGTTTGATTTTTGCATATCCTTTTGTCCTGTGCCCTTTTTAAAAATCTTTTAATCAAGGGCAGATTTCTTTTGCACCTGATCCTTCTGTGTGGCATGATACATAATCTGCAAATCCTGAAAATTGTAGTATCAAATCTCTACGCCAACTGTGAAGGAGTACTATTATCAAATCCTTGCTGAGAGGCACTTCCTCTTATTTTCCCAGGAGACAATTCTCTTCTCAATTTATCACTCTCCCTCTTTCAGGTTTGAACTGTGACCTAAAATCTTTTTTTATTATAGCTGTGTATAATGCTCTTGATGGTGACTCACTTAAAGTAGGTATTGTCAGCTACAAACACACAAGTGGGTCAGTGCTCTAGTTGTATCAGGATTATGCTGGAGTTGGATATAAGTAATGAGCATGCTAGCTCCCTCCCCTCACCCACTGCCATGGTTACGAAGAACTCTAAAAGCTGTATGGTTCCAAAAATGCATAAATATCTGCCTGTTACCTATGAAACCGTACTTCCTGTTATCAAAGGTGCTGTGTCGTTTATTTGTTTTTAGGGTTTTCAAATCGGCCAAAGTCATTAAAAGTATTTATCAATCCGACTAGCCATAAAAAAGAAGCTACTCGGATTTATTATGAGCAAGTTGCTTCCCTCTTCAAACTGGCTGACATCATGACTGACGTTACTGGTAAGATGCTTTAGAGACTTCAGTTTAATCCATTAAGTACATTGCATGACTCACTAATACTGGAGATACTGGTGTTTCAGTGGACAGGTTGTGGCAAAGAATGTCTTCCTGAATTTTCTAGGGCTTATTTTGGGAAAGGAGATGATAATACCAATGGTAGGAAAGCAGTCTGTCAATCCAGAGGCCTGTTTGCACAAGTTCATCCCCCTATTGAACAGAGCAAATTGCTTATCAGAGATGGGGCTGGTGTTCTATGCCTATTTTTATTTTAAATATTTTAATTTTGGAGATATGATGTTGGCTTTCCGTATTTATTGAATATTAGACATGTTCCTTTGGGTCATCAGAGATATTTCCTTACCTAAACAGAGAAGCAGAATGATCACAGGTGGGTAAAAAAGCACTGGGAGTGGAAGCAACTTCCGACTTCCTGCCAGCTTCCCTATTGAATTACCATGTAGGAAGATGGCAGAGAGCATTGGAAATCTCCCTCCGGGGGACAGTTGGGTGGATGGCATACATTGGGAATGTGCAGAGATTCCTTTCTCCCTCTTTCTCTCTCCCTTCCCTTCCCATCAGGAGCGTAAGTGACTGTAGTTGGATGGGGAGGAAGTGAGGCATTGTGTGAGGGGCTGGGAAATTGTGGAACGTTGAAAATGATCACATGACTACAGCAGCAGCCCAGCAGCACTGAAGCAGCCACAAGTTGCCCAGATTTCATTCCCTTGGGAGTCATGGGTCCTAGGTTTTGGACACATTCTGTAAGTTAGTCCCTTTGAGGTACCTTAGTTCAAAAATGGTGTGTCCCATGTTACAACTGGTTTAATCCATTGTGGTGGATAACATTAATTTACTAGTTTTAAAGTAGAAGTGAATCAATTTTTTAAAACTGAGACGTTCACATTAAAAATATGCCATATATTAAAATTCGGTGATATCTAATAATAATTCAAAGAATACTGCTGGGTTTATTGGCTAGCACTCCTCCTTCAAGAGAATTCAACAAATTACAAGGACCTCAGGTTTATTGAACTAGTTATTTTTGCAACAGTATAATTTAATAATCATACATTGACAATCACACAGGAATATATTCTTCCAAAAAATGAACAGAATAGTGGACGACTTAAACATAATTTAAAATAATTCTTTTTCACATATTTAAGTCCATTGTACAATAAAAATAAGTTAACTAGACTACATTTTTAAATAGTTTTAGGGCTAACTAGATTATAATGAATGTTTGTGGTTTAGAACTTTGTAAAGCATGCAACCATGGAAATAACTCAATCCTGAAGCTTTGTAGTCCTGGCAGTTTAGCTTTGGCAGACTTGATTACTTTTACTTCCTGGAGCTTCCTTAGGATGAGTCATAATTAAAATTAACAATATTTCCTGCTTCATATGCAATAACAAAGCTATAATAACTGTTTAACAGTTGAAAACAAGAACAAATACTTCATATCTTATTGCACTACTAAAATGGACTTGTATTTTTAAAGTGCAGCAAAGCATCATGTTCCAGCATACTCTATCTCATTGCAGTCATAAATTCTTTGCTTTGTATTGCTTTCTATTTCTTCTCTTTCATTCAGCAAGAGAAAAGGATGTATGCCTTTGTTATATTAATTATTCAGTAGTCAATAGACTGGAATGTATCATGCAGTCTACTGTATCCATTAAGTTCTATTATCTAGGCAACTAAGCCAGTTTGATGTCATAGTTAAGGCACTAGGTTAGAATGGGTGAGTGACCTCTCTCTTCATTGTTGTAACTTGCAAAGTCATGTCCGACCCATCGCGACCCCCATGGGCAACATTCCTCCAGGCCTTCCTGTCCTCTACCATCCTCTGGAGTCCATTTAAGCTCACGCCTACTGCTTCAGTGACTCTGCTGGGCGATCTGCTACTTTTCCTCCTCTCTGTTTTTTCCTGGCTTTGGGGAAGAGGTCATTAGGTTGTTGTGTGTCCCCCCACACCCAATCCCCCGCCCAACAAAGAGAAGTTCTGAAAGTGCCAGGAAAGGGGGAGAAGAGAGGAAAGGAAGATTCTATAAATTAGAAGATCCCAAAGGAAGTTAGAAAAGCTGGATCCCAAATCGAGCTGGCTTAACTGGGATGGGGGAAATAGGGGTAGAGCTTAGCCAAGGACCCCCCTCTCCTTTCCCCTCCTGGGATTGCCCCCTTTCCCCAAAAAAGCAGAGGGGGCATCTCCCAACTTCCCCCCTTTATGTGTAAATAGAGGTAGTCCTCGATTTATGACCTTAATGGAGTCCAAAATTTCTGTTGCTATCTCTATTAATACACAAAGAGGGGAAGTTGGGAGACACTCCCTCTAAATATCAAGATGTGCAAAATCTGGATATCAGAATCTGGATATCAAGATATGCAAAAGAGCAGGGAGGGAGAGAAAAAGGAGAGGAAGGAAGGACCACAAACTCTGGCTGGGAGGAGGGCTACAGCCAAATGTCTTTAGGAACACTTGTTAGGAGAAGAAATGGGAGATCTACCAGTAGCTGTAAGATCTCCTGGTGGTCTCCTTTCCAAATACCAATAACATCCTGCTTTGCTTTCCAAATTAGTTACGCTTGCTAGTTGTGACATCTCCTAATGGTCTACTTTCCAAATACCAATAACATCCTGCTTTGCTTTCCAAATTAGCCACATTTGCTAGCTGTGTGATCTCCTAGTGATCTCCTTTCCAAATACCAACACCATCCTGCTGTGTTTTCCAGATTAGCCACATTTCCTAGCTGTGAGATCTCCTAGTGGTCTCCTCTTCAAATGCCGAATACATCGCTGTGCTTTCTAAATTAACCAGGTTTGCTGACTGCATTTTTTATTTTTAAAGCCAATGCAAAAGGAAGGAGAAATGGAGAACAGACACTGTCACAATTGTACACTTGTCACACAGGACCCACTTCAACCGCCCCACTCCGGAGTAACTCCAGATCCTTGATTCACAACTCAACGTGACACACAGAACCTCCCCCCACCCCCACGTCAAAGCGTAAACAGATGGCAAATCTGGGAACACACAAAAAACTAACAACCCACACCCTCTGTGGTCCTTACCCACCGACAGCCTGGAAGAAAAGCATGGGCCGAGACACACTTACAATATCACTAAGCGGAGCTCTTTAATTAGCTGGTATTTTCAAAGCTGGTTTGTATGTGGTTTCCTTTCCAGAGTTTGTTTCCTTTCCAGAGGTTGAGGTTTTTAAGAAGAAATCAGGGGACTCTCATAAGGTCTCCGGATCGAGTAGGGAGTTGGGCTAGATGACCTCCAAGGTCCCTTCCAACTTTGTTTCTGTTTCACCGTGATTACTCCATTCATCTGCGTGCTACAATGCACAACAAAAGCCCATTGCCTGGGACCTCTCCCCAGTGCAGGTCGTCACACTGCCCTGAGGGGGTGTGTGTTTGGTATTAAACATCTTCTGGGATGAAATCCATGCTTTAGGACACCTCTTGATCTGCACTCCAAAGACCCCCTCCTCTTCCACATTGATATTAGTTAGATATTAGATATTAGTTAGGCTGTATTGATGGGGGGAGAGAGGAAGCGGGT
Organism: Pseudoxenodon macrops; assembly: GCA_032467955.1. NCBI lineage: Eukaryota > Metazoa > Chordata > Lepidosauria > Squamata > Pseudoxenodontidae > Pseudoxenodon > Pseudoxenodon macrops. The sequence goes on from JANHFT010009607.1 coordinate 9,732, forward strand.
CAGGAGAGAGGAAGAGAGAGGAAGACATTTTGGCAAATTATCTTATTCTGTCCTTCCATCCCCTCTAGCTGATTGGTTGGGGGCTGACTGTCAAGGGTGGGGAAAAAGCGAGGACCAACCCTCCTTCTGTAAATGGGCCATACTGAAGCGTGTGGAATGGAGGGGCTGTGGCCCATTGTCCAGGGCGAACAGCTAGGGGTGTGTTAACCATGGAGAAACATCAGCGGAGAATCGTCCAAGGGAGGAACACTCGGGGAGAAGGAGGGGCGTCCAAGGGTACGAGACAAACAGTCCCATTGATCCAGCACAATATATTAGCTCACAGAGTGCTAAACAAACATTTTAGTGGATTTTAGAATTATTGCTACATATCTTAGAGTTAGTACTTCCATCCATTTGATTTCCCAATTTCTTGAAATAATATATATAGAAATAGAATTGTAGTTCACATTCCTGAATATATATTAGAGTCAACTAGATGCTGATTAGAGTGAAAATAGTCATTGAGAAGTAAATATTTGCAAACTATGGAGGGGATAAACCAGCTTCAAGTTTAGTTTCTGCCACAAAAATTATTTGCATGATTATTTATTTCAGGCTATCCTACATCAGAGGGTGGTGATGGTGAAATTAAAATGAAGGCTGATTCCCCGTATAAATGTCCTTCAACATTAAATTAAATATGGATGTTAAATAAATGATTTTTCAACAATACATTTGATAGGTAACCTGTATCACTTCAAATGCTGATGATTACAACTCTTAGCATTCTAGGAAACATTATCAAAAGTGAGTAACAAAGGAACTGTCGTTCAGCATTATTAAGAATATGGGGTCTGACAATGAATGTTGAATCCTGGAACCATTTCTGAGGAAGGCATATAGATTTGTATTCATCCATACTGTCTTGGGGTGATTTGAACAGCAATTAGACACTTTCCTTTCCATGAAGTATCAGTGCCACACTTCATGGAGCAATAGGATACCTCTTATAATGGAAGTTAAATGCAGATTGCAGTGATTGGATACTTTTCACAAGATAAAGCAGGTTCATTAAAAGTGACTTTTCAGCTGGCCAGACTGTTAAGGCTGTTGATTGATAAACATTTATGTGAATACACCTTTGTTCTCCTTTATCTGTATGGATAGGGCTACTAGATCTGAGCTACAAAATTATGTGTGAGCATTACATAGTAACAAAGAGATACAGAATGTTCTAATACTTTAAGGCTATGAATCTAGTTGTGATTCAGATTTTGCAGTCTAGTTCTGATTAGCCCTACATGTGGGCTTTTCTCCATTGCTAAATGTGAAGTGCTGTCTACACATCCTTGAGCTGACAGAAAATTATCCTGAAAGAAAACTACTGTCTCCAGGTTCCATTGTCTCCTTTGCATTAAAAAAAACGTACTACTTTAGAGGACAGCCAGTTTGATGTAGTGATTAAAGCACTATGCTAGAAATTGGAAGACTGAGAACTCTAGCCCCACCTTAGACATGAAGCTTTGGGCCAATCTCTCTCTCAGCCTTAAGAATATGGCAACAGCAAACCATTTCTGAAGATCTTGTCAAGGCAATCATCAGGAGTCAACACTAAACTGAAGGTATCCCACATTCCTTTACTTTAGCACTGGTTCTGCTAAGGGTGATTAAAGCCTGCTATAGTCATGAGATAGGCAATGAGATTGTGCAATGGCATATAGATGAACGTAAGGCATGATTCTGCTACAGTTAGATATAGCTGGGAAAATCTTGTAGTGTGTACATATGCATAAAAGTGATATAGAGTGAGACATATAGTATATAATGAAAGATGCTAGGAAGATTTGTTAATAGATCTCCAGCATCTCATTTTACACAACCTTGAAATGAACTGATTTTTTCCCGGACATCACTGTATTGGATATGATCTCAAAGGAACTTGATCTGCCCCTTCGTTCATTTCAGTAATAAATGTGAAAGAGAAATTCTTGATAGACAGAAACTGGGAAGGGAAAACAGGGAAAGCAATAAAGTTTCTTGTTCATCCTCAGGGACACTTTCTTATTATTTGTCAATCATTCAGCAGTATTAAAATCCATGCAATTCTTTTATTTAGCTAGCTACTGCTATTTTATCTTGCTTCTGATAGGCTCCATTGCAAAGGCTCAGTCCAGATGACTATCACATCAGAATTGGATTAGGTTTCTTTAGGAATATCTGTTTGAAGATTTAATATTTTAGGCTTCAAGTTAAATCTGTTTTATTATCCTAAGTCTGAAGTGGTTGTTTTTTTGCTATTCTCTCACAGCTTTACTTTTAGCATGCTTTTTACAGCTTGGTCTCAGCAATATGTTTTCATTGTTAATTTGATGTTATTATTGGAGCTCTTATGTGCTGACAAATGAATATGTAAACTTTGGGGGAATTCAGGACACCATGTTAGTTTTCTGAAAGCGAAAGGGGAGATTTGGCAGCCCAAAGGAGATATAGTCAAAGAAGAAAGTGGCCATGTCCATTTTCCCCCTACATTTATGATTTTTCACCATAATCCACTCTCTCCCATCACAAAACAGCCAGGCTAAGCTGAGTAATGTCACTGACCAGGAAATAGCTGGAGAGATATCTCTTCTCTTCTCTCTAAAGAACCATTATATTGCTACAGAAATGCATGAAACCATGCATTTCATCTGGACCGCCATACTGGACTTAATTCTTACAAACAGAAAAGAAGTGAGAGAGGGAGTTGAAACTGCAGGAACCTTGGGTGAGAGTGACCATGTCATACTAGAATTCAACATAACACAAACATAAGCAATAGAACATATGAATCTGTGAGGTTCTGATATTGTTGACCTTCAATTCCCAACATTCCTTTAGGAAGCAATATTTACAGTGAGATGTGCTATATATTGTGGTTCCGTAACATCTGGACCAGTTTGTTTACACAATGGGCTTGTAATTTGATTTGAAAAAATACCGAGCAATCCTTCTGTAGCATTTAGGTATTGCTTTGTTATAGCTTTTGTAAGAGTCAGTTTGGTCTAGTGGATAAGACATCAAGCTAGAAAACAGAAGACCATGAGTTCATGTCCCTCTTAGCCATGAAATCTAACTGGGTGTCTCTAGGGTAGTTGCTCTCTCTCAGCCCAACCCAGCTCACAGAGTTGTTGTGGGGAAAATAAGAGGAGGGTACTAGGTATGTTCACCATCTTGAATTATTTGTAAAAAGTAATAAAGGCAGCATAGCAATAGCACTTAGACTTGTATACCGCTTCACAGTGCTTTTACAGCCCTCTCTAAGAGGTTTACAGAGTCAGCATATTGCCCCAAACGATCTGGGTCCACATTTTACCAACTTCGGAAGGATGGAACGCTGAGTCAACCTTGAGCCTGATGAGATTTGATCTGCCAAACTGCTGGGAGCCGGTGATCAGCATTAACCACTGTGCCACTGTGGCTCTTAGCATAGAAGTAATAAAATAAAATAAAAGCCAAATATTTACTTGTTTTAGTAATCCACCTAATCAGAAACCAGAATGTAGAGGGAGACAGCATTACAAGAAGTAGGGATGATGCTAGGACAAAAGCTAAATTTTATTTTATTCATATTCATATTAATTTTAATTTAGTATAATTGTTCTGCCATCCCATATTTATGAATTTTCTTTTTCTGTTACATCCAAAATTATAACATGGTAACTATTTTTGGAAGTCTTGTCAGTGCTTTTCCCATGGCTGATCTGCCCCTGGGGAATCAAACTGAGAACAAGACAAGCTTTAAGCTAGCTATTCTCCATCATGTTTCATCCTGTTTGATCAGAATACATGCCAGATGTTAAAAATGTTTTCACCATTGCAAAATCTGGAATTTATATTTGTTTTGAGTCTATTAATATCAAAACATTTGAACTGTATTATTTATATCATTTGGAAGTGTAATGGTTGAGATTTTAGCAGTGATCACTTACATCATTACTATAGTCTATTTTTGAAAATGTAAGGAAAATGTGGAGATTCCTTTTACATTTGTTCACCATAACAAAACATGGATAGAGCACAATATGACTTACCTTGGCAACATTGATGCATGGGCTAAAGACATTTTTATTAAAAAAATTATGACATTTGGAGAAATCAGTGCTTTACTCTCCTCACACTCCACCCCACATATGGTAAAATGTATACACCTGTAAACATAATGAAGCTTACATTTATTGAAATGACATCACTTTTCACATTCAAATTATATACAATATACTTTTGCATTCTGATGGGGGCAAGGTAGTGAGGCAAACCCCAGTAAGCTCAATTCTCTTTACACCTTTTTAAAAATACCATGAATTAATACTGCCTGAAAAATCACTGGGAACACCAAGTTGACAAAGTTCTTGAAAATGAATAGGTCAAAATCCTGTGCAACATTTGGATCCAAACAGACAAACATATGGCCCACAACATGCCTGAGATCACTATTATGAAAAAGAAAAAAAGTCTGGTTCATTGATATTGCAATACCAATAATGCACAAATTGAAGAGAAACAACTAGAAAAAATGAGATATTGTGATTTGCAAATTGAAGTTGAGTGATTGTGGCGGAAGAAATCAATTATTGTACCAATAGTAATAGGAGTCCTTGGAGCAATACTCACAGGGTTGCCTAGATACATGGACATTTTGAACTTATTAGACCTGAATATCATGACTTTGCAGAAAACTACCCTACTCAGAACTGTCTATATACTCAGACATTACTTTAACAGCTCTTAGGTATGTGATTAGGACTTGAACTGTTTTTATCAATCCCAAACTGTGAATTGAATTGAAGACTAAATAATAATAATAATAATAATAATAATAATAATAATAATAATAATAATAATAATAATAATAATAATAATAATAA
>JANHFT010009610.1:64217-76285 GCA_032467955.1 Pseudoxenodon macrops
TTTTCATCACAGAATTTATGTATTATAGTTATGTCCTGAGACCAGCTGTTGTTGATATATATACATAAGCCTCCTCCATTTTGTTTTCCTGATGATTCTGCAATTCTCTCTGCTCTATGTAGCTGAAATCCTGGAATTTGCATGCTATTATCATCAATTTCCTCATGTAGCCAGGATTCAGTAAAGCATAGGGAAGATGCATTATAAAAATCAGAGTTGCATCTGTTTAAAAGGAGTATTTCATCCATCTTAATAGCAAGTGAACGTGAATTGGATAGGAAGATTGAAGGGAGTGGGTTTTATTTTAATTTCCCCTATTCCTTAGCTTATTTAAAATTCCCGCCCTTTTACCTCTTCGTCTCCACCGACTGCGTTTGCTTTTGTTGATCTATAGTTCTGGGGAATTAGCTTCCTCCTCTGTTAGAATCTCCTCTGCATTTGTAATGACAGGGGGGAGGGGGAGGTTACAGATAGCTTTTCCTTAAAGGAATATTCCTTAATTCTTAGCAGGTGGTCTCATGAGTATGAAATTCATAGAGAATCACAGAGAATAATAAAAAATAAAGAAACCCATTAGAGAACATTTCACCGAGACAGCCATAATCGGCTCCATCTTGGATAAATGTTGATAAACAATAGGGATTTGGAAAATTGATTTTAGGCATCTTTGTTGTTGTTAGTTTCTAATCAGTCTTCAGGATTCCCTGGCTAACATAAAACCCAAATGGATCTAGAATTAGTTTAATTCATTTTATGCTTATCTGGATTGCCCACTTGCTGGATTACTAAAATGTGCAGGCAGCCAATTCTGGAGGGCAGAAACAGACATCACTTTCTATCAATCCCACCACGCATTAGCAAAGTGACTTCAGGGTGTGTTTTTTTGCTCCACTTCCAAAGTACACTTTTCATTGTTGTTGCCTCAAGTGCTCCTGTCTGTTTCAGGTATATGCTTCAGTTAGTTTCAGGCTCAATTCACTGACTATTTTGCAGAGGCTGGAATAACCCTCAATTCAGTCAATGCTTATTATAGACTGTAATACTTTAAAGGCTATCTTTTCATAAGTGTTATTATAGTATAATGGCTATCATTTTTGCCTTGCAGATGGAAGGTTGCTGGTTTGAAACCCAGCAGTCACATTTAAAACTAAAACAAAATGATTTTTTTTTCCTGAACGTCCCATCTTTCCTTCTGTATGTAAGAAAAACAACGGTTTCAAAACATGATGCATAAAACAGAATTGGTAATCCAACTCAAAAGTTATGGGTTTCTTAGTATCCAGGTTATCTGTATTGCTGTCCCCTAGTCTTCCAGAGCCTTCCTGGCATGGAACATGCTACACTAAACTCCCATGCTACAGTTCCTATTGAAACAATATGCAATCCAGTTCTTGGAGGTATGTTCATTCACAATTTTTGAAATATCTCTATACTATTGAATGTGCAGTGTTTCTATATGATCTATATTTAGTAATATATGAAAAGGTTAAGCTAGTGTTATATTAATAGTATATGGATTTTTCTTTTTACATTTAAATATGCGTGTGTGTGTGTGTATCCATAACACACACATGCACATATACATACATACATACAGTAAGTACATGTGTGTGTGTGTGTGTGTGTTTGGTATAGTGGTTATGACACAAGACTAGAAACCTAGGGACTGTAAGTTCTAGTCCTGCCTTTGACACAAAGCCAGCTGGGTGACCTTGGGTGAATCATTCTCTCGAGTTCTAGGAAGGAGACTGATAAGATTTTAAAAATTAGAACTACGGTACTAGAAGAAACTAAATAATTACAGTTAAAAGAGAAAAACATATAAAAAATAACCAACAGTAGAAGAATGAAGCAAAATATGCGAGCACTGGACATATTGAAGATATTTTTGAACAGCGGACTCCGAAGTTAATTTTAATAGTGTTGTCTGCCTCAATGGAGAGACTGTGTTTAAAAGATGTTATAAAAGAGGATCACATTTTACCTGACAAAAATGAGACTGAGTTGAAAGTGGATTTACAAATGACAGTCCCACTCTACAACAATGGCATAGCACAGATGTTACACTGGACACATACAAAAGAATTCAGCTGATGTTTTAATAATTAAAAAGGATATACAAATAAGAAATCAAGAGAATGACTGGATAATTTTCCTATATTGGATTTACAAAAGAGGCTTATTAAAGTTTTGAAGAATCTTGTGAAAAGGGCCAAATTAAAAAAAAAGAAATCAATTATATGACACTATTTGAATGAACTAAAGATTAAGATTATTAGAAATAAAAAAGTAACCTAAATTTGGTTTATATGATCAAGGTTAAAATGGTAATGATGTTATCTCTGGTAACTTTTAAAGGACTTTTACTGATACCAGGATTGAAATGATTATGTTTTATGGTTTATTTATAAGTAAGAGATGGAATATGGGAAGAAGAGATAATTTGTTGTATTTTAAGAAAAAGTGTTACTAAAATTGTTTATACCTGTGATGAAGGTAGAAAGTCACTTCTTTATATATATATATATCTTTTTCTTTACTATAGTCTTATTTTTCTGGTTTTTTTCTTTTTCTTCATCTTTTTCTCTCTTTTATTTTTCTCTCTTTTATAGTTTGTATTAGTTTTTAACTCTGGTAATAATATTTTATAGAACTACTAAAATTATTATTATTAAATCAGTATTAAAATTAATTAAAATTATTATTTAAAAAAAGAATCAGAGATTCCCTGCTACAAGAGACTGGACCTAGAGATCAGCATTTACCATAAGCCATATTTGCTTGGTAATTAAGGCCTTCAGGAATATAATCCATGCCCTTGATTATGATCAAATATGGAGCTAAGTAGAAGTTGCTTTCCACAGTCTGGTGTCCCTTCAGATAGATTGGTTTTGTAACTTCCAGAAACAGCAGATTGGTTATATTACAGCATCAAATATGGAGAAGACATAATTTTACTAGTATAGAAATGGTTTTCCAACATACAAAGGTCCTAAGGTTGTTCTTGAATTGAGCCTTTAAGAATAAATGTTAAAAGCATTGTTGAAATGTATCTATAGTTATCTCATTATGTTAGTGACCACAAACTCTAAGCACTTGAGCTCAAACCATGACAGGAAAAAAGAAACTAAATTAAGAGAAATAAAGCTGTTTTCCCACTTCTGTCACAAGAGAAATCAACTGCATTACAATCTTCCTCAGAATATAATATAGCATTCTAATTATTGCCCAATATCACATAGCTAATCTACACAATGGCTCTTTGTGATATAATTTTTGAGGTTGTCATTATGGTTTTGTGCTGCATGGTGGGGGAGTTTAATTGCTAACTATTCTACACTGTATGTATTTCTGATTGTTTGGAAGGAGGAAGAAATAAGACAGTGTGGACTTCAACTCCAAGGCTTCTCCAGCCAGCATGCTGGTTAAAGTCACCAAGTTTGAATTGATCTGTTAGACATAACTCTGATCTCCAGAAATGAGACTCTAAGAGGTGATAAGATATTGTGAACTTCTATTTTCATGGTTAGAGGAGGAGGTCTATCTATAGTCTCCAACCTGCTGCAATGCTGTAAATCTTCTGGTTATAAGATAACAATACCTACAATAACCCACACTGAGGGCTATCCTCATTCTTTGAGCAATAAAATACCTTCCGGAAATGAATGGGATAAAGACAGAAGTTTAATTTCCATTAAATTAAATTTAAGTATTCTAAATGCAATTCATGATTACTCTTCATGGACTCATTATTTTCCCATTTCTGTTTTACTACAATTTGTATTTATTTATTTATTCATTATACAAACTCTTTTCTACCAGTTCAATCATGAGAACTCTAAATGATTTACAGCATTGTTTAAGGAATACCTGCAATAAATGATTACAGAATATTTGTTTGATTTGTTTTATTCTAAATAAACATTATGATAAATCAACATATTTCAAGGTTATATCTTAATAATGATAGTAATACCCCCTAAACTCAACATAAACATAAACCCAGTATGTTCCTGATAACCAAGTAGCCAGATTCATATCAGTTCAGGCAATTCTTTCACTCTCAACTCAAATCTAAAGGAGCCAAACATCAAGAATATGGTAGCACCTTTTATATGACATTTTGTTGAGGAAAAAACCATAAGCTTTCATGAGCCTCACATACATAGAGTTACTAGGAATGAGTATGTGGTTGTTATATTTGTCAAGGAGCTTGGAGTACTCATCTGAAACAATCTAAGCCCCAGAGCTTACTGTAACAGCATTGCCAAAAAGGCATAAAGAGTTGTTAACCTAATTTTGTGAAACTTCTTCTCTGGTAACATTGTACTGCATTGAACTAGGGCATACAAAACCTTTGCCAGACCAATTTTCAAATACAGCTCATCTGCCTAGAATCCACACTGTATATTGGATATTAATACAATTGAGCGAGTCCAGAGGTATTTCACGAAAAGAGTACTCCACTCTCCTGCTGACAATAGAATACCTTATGCCACCAGGCTTGAAATTTTGGGCTTGGACAACCTAGAACTGCGCTGCCTATGGTCTGACCTAAGTGTAGTACACAAAATTGTCTGCTACAACATCCTACCTGTCAATGACTACTTCAGCTTCAACCGCAATAATACACAGGCAAACAATAGATTCAAACTCAAGGTAAACCGCTCCAAACTCGACTGCAGAAAATACAACTTCAGCAACAGAGTGGTCAGCACCTGGAATACTCTACCTGACTCCGTTGTTACATCCTCTAACCCCCACAGTTTCAACCTTAAACTATCTACCGTGGACCTCACCACATTCCTAAGAGGTCCATAAAGGGGATGTGCATACGTGCACCATCGTGCCTACTGTCCCTGTCCTTATGTCCCCATTTACTTGTACTCATTCCAAGTTCATGTCCATGTTTATACTTATACTTGTTATCTAGTACATGTTCAACCAATTAAATAAATAAATAAAATAGACTGTATACCATTACACTTATTTTCAAGCAGCTTCTGTATAGGTCCTGTTCAGACCTTCAACCTATATGAAGTTTGGAGAGAAGCAAGGACAGGACTATGTGTGTGTGCCTTCTTCTCTATCTATTTTGAGCACTGCATGCAATGAGGACTTTTGTGTTCTCCTAATCCAATTATGCTCCTTCTCAGAATGTCAAAATACCAGGACTCCTTGACTTAATTATCAGATCTGTTTCTCAGTTCCCTTTTTCTTCTCACTGGATTTACAAGCCTGCCAACTCTTATTTCCCCACCTTGTTTCTTTCCCCTTGAGTTATCCATGTGATCACACTCTCTTTATGAGTTTCACATCCCCATATTTGTGGCTACTATTCAGAAATTAGCAAAATCTATTAACTTGCAAAACTGTATAAAAACTCTTTTCTTGATTGTAACATTGATATATTTTGGCCAAGAACTGTGATTGGGGTACAAAAGAAGAAGAAATAGTTGGTGGAAGATGATCAGCACTGCAAATGACAGAAATATTGAATTTCTGTCCATTATGTGTTAGTTCCATATCCTTTGCTGAATCAAATACTTCCAAATTTGAACCCCTGGAGATAGCACCTCCTGAGCTGTATTCTCCTCAATAATATGACCCCTTTCATATCACCGATTCCATACTCTTTGTCTTTTCAGCAACCCAGGCAATGCGGATGGTGAGATGGACTGAGAAGCTGTAGCATGTTCTTCAGAAGTACTGGAGCCTAGAAGGGGTAATCAGGCCAATGATAGATTTAAAGGTCTTAACTGAGCCCCCAATCCCATTGAAATGTCAGCCATTAGATGTAGTCCATACAGGAAGCACCAACTATGAGCACTAACGCTATCTTTACTGTAAGGTTACAGGTTAAAAAATCTTGCAAGTTTGAAAATACATCTCTCCCACCTTGTCTTTACAATCCAAGAAACTAGGCAAGGTCCCTTCTGAGACATTTTCCACACCCTCATTGCTTTTGTGGGCTAAGCTGTCTCTTATCTGATGTTATCCTAAATTGATTTCTCCCTCCTCTTCCTTCTGTCTCTCAAGGACATTCTCATGGACCATTACACAAAGCAAGTTATATTCTTAAGAGTTGTCCATAATCTGCGACTCTAGGCTGATATCTTTCTGAAACATCCATGAATATAAATCATATTTCATTGACTCCTCTCCTTTGGTCAACTCTGGACAGAGAATTCTTCTTGTCTTTCATGAGCTTAACTGCCATGTATGGTATTTCTTCCTCTATGTTTTCCAAAGAGTCATTTGAACTGAGATATAATGAGTGACTGAAGTTACACAGTGAACTTCCATGGCGGAATCTGTACTTGAGCTATACCACTCCATCTGTAGATGACCAGGGCTGAGCCCAAGTTTGCCCAGATTGATTCTCATCAGTTTGGAGTTTGGAGTTGCTAAGCTCTCACAAGAGACTTAAGCCCCCCCATTAATTCCTTTCACTCTTATCTAGCATGAATTTGCATTGACCGTTAGTAGATCAGATACTTGTGTATAGGTGGCATGAAATAAACTGGAAGTACTTTTGAATTTTAAGGGACGCAGTGGATCAGTGGCTAAGACGCTGAGCTTGTTGATCAGAAGGTCGGCAGTTCAGCAGTTCCAATCCCTAGCACCACATAACAGAGTGAGCTCCTGTTACTTGTCCTAGCTTCTGTCAACCTAAAAGTTCGAAAGCACATAAAAAATGCAAGTAAAAAAATAGGGACCACTTTGGTGGGAAGGTAACAGTAGTCCGTGTGCCTTCAGCACTTAGTCATGGCGGGTACATGACCATGGAGACATCTTCGGACAGTGTTGGCTCTTTGGCTTAGAAACAGAGATGAGCAACATCCCTAGAGCCAAAAATAACTAGCATACATGTTATCTTTACCTTTATTTTTGAATTTTACCCCAGCTCCTGACACCATCTTAGACTAACACCCTCCCTACACCCCAATGATTTATATATTCACCTGTCTAAATAGACTACTTTGTTATCAAGCTGCAAGGAAATGTTCTGTGAGCCAAGCATCTTTAATAATTAATATGCATATGAGGCATAAATCATCCTGTCCAATGAAGGCAAATAATTCATTACTGAGCTTGCATTTTAATTTAAATTGTTATAGATTTAAATGTTCATTTAAATCCTTATTGCATATATTTTGTTTGCTCTAATGAACTGGCTAATAGGAGAATATGAATATATCTATCTATATCTATTTATCTATCTGTCTGCCCATTGATCAATCAATGGCTGGCTGGCTAGATAAACAGGTAGGTAGGAAGATAGAGAGATAGATACACACACATATACATACATACATACATACAGTAGAGAGAGTTTTTGAATCTTTGGAAAGAAAGAACCTATGTTTGGGGAAGGTATCATAATAACTTGGAAGACTGCATTGTTTGTAATCATGCAGAAGAGAATAAATATTTATTAAAATCCTATTTCAGAAATAATACAATGAAAACTATTGAAGAAAAGCACATCAACCTCAAATAATTTTTTATGTTAAGCAGCTAGTACCTCTTCCTGAATACTCCTCTTCCAATAAAATCTTTCCAAATGGGACATAGTAACAGGTATAGGTAGTCCTCAACTTAAGACCAATCGTTCAGCAACTGTTTGAAGTTAGGGAGGCACTGAACAAAGAGACTTACGACCAGTCCTCAAAAACATAGCCACTGCAGCATCCCCATGGTCACATTATCAAAATTTGGGCACTTGGCACCTTGCCTGCACATACAATGAAGGGGCACTTCAATTCCCCCCAACCATATCCCCACATTTATGCCCTTTTGGCCCTCTGCATTCTGCAGTCTGTGATACCTTTAGTTGTAGTACCATAAATTGCCAGTTTACGTTGTCAAATGCTTTCTGTGCATCTAAGAAGATCAACACCATTTGTTTTTCAGGATGTGCTTCATAGTATTCCAATGTATGTGATACCCTAGCTGAACTTCATTGTCTTCTACTGCTGATCAAGCATACCTGACCTGCCCTTTTTCCTTACCTGGGATTCCCTCTGCTTCTCTACAAGTCTGGAGTTACAATGGCAACTGGAACTGCCAGAATTTCCGTTAAGCGATGTGGTAATGTATATTACAGTTTATGACCACATAACTTAATGGTGGAAATTCTGGTCCTGGCTGTGGTCATAAATTAAGGATTACTGAATTAAATAGAATAATTTTGCTATTTCAATATTTAAAACGTCTGAATCCTAGTATTAGTAAACAGTAAGCCATATGCAACATTGCTTGTGTCAATAAGCCATGATCATATTAATGCAGGTATTCAACTACATCTACATTGAAAACTGCATCTGGGTAGCTTCATGAAGCTATGATTTAAAAAAGCACACAAATTTGTATAAAGAGACATGTTTTCTTAAAAATATGGTGAGATTTTTCAGTTTCTCTTCACAATAGGAAATTTGCCTAAGAATCCAACACAGAAACGGCTCACTGAAACTGGTATTTCAAGTTCTTTCAGAGAAAATATTTTTTACTGGAAGAATGAATGCAAACTACTCAGAGTTTTTCTGTTATGCCATAACAATATTAAATTGCATATGATAAATAATGAAAAGTACCAAAAGCAAATACATTTATAAGTTAACATTGCTGACTTCAATTGCTGTGTTCTATATTGTCAGATAGTTGTGCGGAATAAAGGATTTTCATTAATAACCTGTAAGGGCTCTCTACTATATGTGTATCCAGAAAGTATATTTGGGAAAGGTTTGTGTCAACAAGAATCTCTCAGCTGTCATGCACGTAATATTCCAGCCAATATTGCAAGGTATTATCTGTCTAGTGCAGGAGAGCAAGAACTTACAATAAGTATGCAATTATCTTACAGCTCAGATAGCTCAATTATCAAGCTAAATCTTGCATTGATAACATAAATTGCGGCATGCACAAGCTTAACAACAATTACATAAATATTTTTTTAAATGGAAAAGCCTTTTTCAAACCACCACTACTGCAGGATAATATTCACAATAGTTACATTTTATGTAAGAAAAACAAAGAGCATATCTTTTATTAAAAGGCTGTCATTTCCAGCATCTCCCTTTCTGTATGGTGGCTATTTTCTGTAATCCTTTTTAGATGTTTCCCTCCCGCTCTACCCCCCAAAAATCCAAAACTTAATTTGTAGATTTCAACAAAGCAATAAGGTTTTTAAAGTGAACCACTTTCAAAGCTGGAGCCAGCAATGCAAACATTTGACATATCAATTCACTCAACTCAACTCTGTACATTATTTGCACATCCTTGATGGTAAATTTATCCTGCTGAAGGGGAACAATGTTCCTTTAGCAGTCTATGATTCAATAATGATTTTTATAAGTATAGAAAAACATGACATCAAGAGGATATTCAGCAGTGACATAAAGATTTATATTTCATCTAGTTTTCAGGACAGGAATTAGGATTATCAGATTAGGACTTCAAAGAAATCTTGATGTTCATTAGATGATGTCTAAAAAAGTAATTGATCCACAAACTTTTTCTACTGCTTTATATTCCAGATCTGGAGCCTTAGTAGGCAGCAATTCTCTCTGGATCAATGGCTTTTTTTAAGAAAAGAGAGTGCTCATACATTTGAATAGAGGAACAGGTTTGTAGAGATATGAAGTCATATCTCCTTCATTGTTCTCTGCCATACACAAAATGGCCCCTCGCCCCCAAAACTGGCTGCCATGGAACTGCAAAAAGAGCTATACAAAATGGTCACCCTACAGAATGCACAAAATGGCCACACAATTCTAATGGGGGAGTGCATAAAGGGTCAAATAAAATGGATGTCCAATCAGGGCAGTCTTAAAAGGACCACATAATATGGCTATTCAGTAGGAGCTGGAACTAGGGTTATCTGACATCATTACTTTTATGGCCACCTGACGTTTGAATATGTGTGTGTGTGTGTATACAAACACACACACATTTACAGAACTTCTTGATGACTGTAAATTTATTGAATTTGAGAGATATTAAGCCTAGGGTTCCTTTTTCTAATATTGTTCTAGTTTGCCTCATTTAAAAATGGCAATCAGGAATTAACAAAATGAATTAATGTCAGTACCTTAATACTTTCACTTATTAACTCAATTTTAAACTTCTAGAAAATATTCATAAGCCTTTCATATGGTAAATCCCTGGCTTCAGGCTCCCTGCTTTCTAGGGTTCATTGAAGAATGTAGTTAGTAATATTTTATTTAGAAACTGGTTAACTTTAGAAATCATGGTCAAGAATTAATTTATTTTAAAAGAGTAAATAATAGGTTATTTGCCTTTAAATCCCAATCTTTTAATTATAATGTTGATTCTTATATGCCTTCTAAAAATCATAATATTAGCAAATAAAGTCCCAAACCCTGGATGACTTGTTTGAGCAAGTTTATAGGTTAGAGACTAGATGATAGTTATTCAATATCTCCATATCTAGGGTGAGCTTAAGGAGGAGACGGACCAGAGTTTCCTTGAGGGCTTCTGATATCAGCCTTTCAAGAGAGACCAGATTAGAAAACAGAGAACAAAAGAAAGCTATTTTATCATCCTGGGATATATTGATAGTATTTTGAAAGTTTGCCACAATTTTTCTCTGCCCCATTTTATATTAAACAGAATTGAGCCAGAGTTGGGTTTCTTTCTCACGCTTTCCACTTTTTCAATATGACTCAGTTGTCATATTTCTCCCTTAAGGACTTATACATTCCTTCATCCAAGTTATTTCTACATTTCTTTCCACCTGGTTGCATCTCTTCTGATAACAAAGCAATAACAATGGTCCCTGGTCCAGGAAATTACTTTCTCTTAACTGCCTGAAGGATCCAAGAGGGGGAAGAGATCCAGCCCACTGGTAGAAGAGAACATCTTAAGAGAGCACCTATCTATTTCATCAGAGGTCACAGGTTGAAGGAATCCCAAATAAGCAAGCAAGTTAATGCTCTAGTTATCATCCTGGACTCTGCCTTCATGGAGTCAAGACTTAAGCAAATTTGGATGACTATGCCAGTGAAATGTGATCACAGCAATGATGGACAAGCTCCTGATGTTGATTCTTTCTTAATTATGAGCAACCCATGAGTGCAGAATGCAACTTGCTAACACAACAAGAGAGAGGCAATAATGGTATTTCGTTTTTCTTATTGCCAGGAAATAGACCTGAATGTCCTCAGATTCACTTCTTGACTTACTTCACAGGTTTTCTAGAGGTTGCTTCCATTGCTTTTTCTCTGCACGCTTTTGGTAAATGAATTAAGTTTTCTGAAATTGGCAAAACGGCCATTTGAGCACAATTTTATCAAGGTTGTGGGCCATCTCATGATACCAAGAGCAAACCAGGCTTTCAATGGATTTAGCTGCTGGATTGTCAGCTATTCAGATCCCTGAGGTGTCTGGAACCAACAGGTCCAGCCCTACAGAAATCTCAAGAGGCAACCAATCATAAGTTACCTGACTACGGCAAAGAGTTGGAAGCAATACCACCCATATCCCGATGTCATACCAACTATTCCAAGTGATGGTGGCTGCTACAAGTGTGGGAGGGTGTGCAAGGAGGTGGTTTAATGCATGCATGATTGGTGCTGCAGAGTGTGGAAGGGGCCAGCAAGGTGCGAGTACAGTGGGACTCGATGTGGCTACTACAGGATTAAGGAGCTTACCCAAGTGACTTGCAATCTTCCTTTCCAGCTCCCCAATTGACTTTGCTGGTGGAAAGCCTGCAGGAAAAGGTTGCAAGTGGCAATCGACATGACCATGGGATGCTGTGACCATCCTTAGTGAATCTGGTTGTTAGGGACCCAGATCGCAATCACATGACCGTGGGGGTGCTGGGACAGCCAGAATTTTGAGGACCAGTTGTAAGCATCACCATTATGACTTTCAATGATCACTGAATAAACAGCCTTTAACCTAAGCCTACCTAAGAAAACCTTTAAGGATTTCCCTAGATTAAGCAATATTTATAATAAATGGCATTTTTATTTATTTATTTATTTATTTATTTATTTATTTACTTACTTACTTACTTACTTACTTACTTACTTACTTACTTA